>MU931141.1:0-86631 GCA_036418165.1 Cooperia oncophora
AGCAAAACTATGTACTTTGTGTCACTTGTAGTGTTAATGCACATAATCACAGAAGTGCCATAATAACTCGAATAAATGGTACATTCAGGGACTAGGGTGCCGAAATCCCTACCGATGAAGTCAATTCAAGGAATCAACTATGTTCTTACATTCTTACACCTTCCATGGTTAAAAGTTTGAAGGGCCGGTGCGCCATGCTCAAATCCAACAGCGCGCCCCAATGACAACGGGTTACTGTAACACGGATTCACCGGCCGCTCTAATCCGTCTTGTGAAGCAGCCTTGCATTGCTCTCTTTGTAAATTTCTAATTCCGCGCTTATTTAATTAAATTCTTGTTTCAGTTTAGAAAGAGCGGTTTTATGTTGTTGTTTCCTGGATTACGACTTGCTTGAATGCGGTACCAATGGCGTATCAGTTAGCGACTGATCGTATTGGTGATTCTCAATGGGCTAGGAATCAACCTCGCACCGATGGCCTTACTGAGGTAAACCCAGTTTGAAAATAAGTTATGTAGACGGCTTTTAAGCGCGTTATTGCATCGTCTGGATGATTGTTCCTGTACTGAACAGTGCTAGACCTTTTTCCATTCAAGTGATGCAGATATCTGAGATCAAGTGACAGAGCTCACTCCGACTTTTAGCCTTCTTAGCACGACTGTAAAACCTTCGATCATGCAATTATTCGAATTCACTCGTCATATAATTGCTCTGTATTCTGAAACCACCCATCGTCCCCATGGTTTCAGTGTGCAGTCGCATTACGAAACCAACTGGCATCTGTTTCATCAAACAATGCTCTGGAGTTCCTGGCAAATGTCCGCAAGGTACGCGAACCATTTTTTTTCTGCATAACAATAAGTGTTGTTGGAGCAACCCGTAATATTTCTGAGAATCGCTTTCCCTCTGCTGTTCGCTATCATTGCGCTTTACAGATTGCCCGTGAAATTGATGTCGAAGCTAATGTAGTTTCCGAAGAGCTGGCTATTATCGAAGAGTCTTATCCACAGATTCTGTCCAGTCTTAGAAGGTATGTTCGGGGAAGTGCTCTGAATTTCTTTTTTTTCAATGCGAATTCACTGGAGCAGTTTTTTCCATGATCAAATTGTTCAGTTGGTTGTTATCATGCACGCCTGTTGTTTTTTTTCCGTTGTAAAGCGAGTACTATCCTGGATAGCGGGGGAACCTCCCCCCACCTTCTCACCTCAGAAATTTCTGCTGAGTGCCTTAGAAATTCTTCCTGGTGTGAAAGCCCATGCGGTGAACAACGTTCATACTTCGCGACTGTAGTGGTTCCATCTCACTCTACGACAGAGCACGCTACCTTGCTGATCATCGGCCCACTGTGTACGTCGGCAGACGTTCCATCTTAAAGTGTTGGAGCTTGCAGCTCACCAGCGATTAGCGCAATTCCTAAATCGCAAGCGTCAAGTACGAGTGTCGTTCTGAGGGTGAAAATCAGAAGGTTTGCGTTTCATTTCAGGGCTGCTGATCTGGAATCTTCCGTGACCTCGCCTCCATTTGAACTGCTTCTTTTGGGCTTTTTGTGTTCAGTGGTTCGCGCATCTACATAAGTCGATCGCGGAATTTTCTTCATGCAGCATTTTTTATTGTGAACAAGTGGGAGTGTGTTCGTTTTGCGCCACCGTTTCGAGCGTGCGCTATCGTTTTGAAAGACTGGGAATGTATATGTATCACTCCAGCGCTATGAGCGTTTCAAGTGTTCTGAGCGTTTTGAGCAACACGCTCGGCAAAGTATATCACTTTAAAGTGGAAAAGATTCCGTCGACATGATAGGTATTACTCGAGTCCGGGTCCTTGATTGTCTCAACTAACCTGGGATCTGAAGTTCTGCTATCGGAGTAGTCTATGCGAATTGAGTAGGAACGTTTTCACATCATTTGCTGCTGCGATGACAAATGATTTTTGCTTTAAACGGTAGAAATTTTGATTTTTTGAGCTAACCCATACTTCATTATAGATTTAAAAGAGATCTGTTGTTATTGAAAGAAGAGACTTGTGCGCTACGCAATCAGTATGAGAACTTCGTCAGTACGTTCATGGATTTGATGCAGAAGGTCTGCTTGTTATAGAAAAATTTTCCATTTTACTTCGTTCTACCTTTTCAATCCTAATTTTTCCACCATTCAGAGCTGCCCTACGCTAGTACCACAACTTCAAGCTCTTTCAAGAAAGCAGGCTCTATTGCGAAGGTGAGCACACACTTCGCTCTCAAATTATATTGTTCTCCTTTACTGTTTACTTTCCTGGTTGTGAAAACGAAAGGTCGATTAAGGCTGAAATGGGCTAATCGTGGGAGAGATCTTTTATCTCTCTGCCGAAATAAGATGAAGAGCAGTCATTGTGATTGGACTCGTCTTTCGGAACACTTTCAGAATGCCTGCAAGCACATGCAAGAGCGTGTTGAGGTAACATGCCAAGAACTTCAAATTTTGCCTTCGAGAGATCATTGCCTAAGAATGGGTGTTTTAATGTATAAAGGATATCCTAGTTCAAAGATAGTCTTCTGATATAAGAATGATCACTTTGTTTGCATCTATGCAGCTTTCGCTTTATGTTCACGCACTGCAGGCCATTCTTCGTGCAGCCCCTGAAAAATTTTGAAGAAAGGGGCAATTGTATTTCAGGCCTCGTTCACACTTAGCGTCAGCGTTTTGAGCGTAGGGCAGCGTCAGGAGCAACCAGGAAAGATGAGGAATCGATCTAGCGTCACCAGCATGCAGCGTTTTGAGCGACCAGGAAAGTATAGCTGCCGATCCACCATTTTGAGCCAGCGTGCCCTGGCGTATAACACTATTTTGAGCGGTTAGGAAAGTATAAGATTGATCCGGTTTCAAAGGGTTCACGAGCGTGCTGATCGTTTTCGCGAGCAATTTGACCTTTGGCGAGCGTCGCTGAAAGCGCTGTCGTACGCTCAGAGCGCTAGATAAACATCCATACTTTCCTAGTCGCTCAAAACGCTGCAATACGTGACGTCTGTTCAAGTGTCGTATGCTGGCGTAGCTAGCTCGTTGCCTATGCTTTCTGAGTCACTCGAAACGCTGGTGCACGCTCTAACGCTAACACGCAGCCTTGGACAAAACTGTGACAACTCTACTCGAAAAATCATTAAGTTATTCGGCGTTTGTAAAAGTCTTCACTGCATAGAGATGGCTTTTTCGGCTTTCTGTGGACGCCCTTGTAATTGGGAAGGGTGCGCGGTGGCGCAGCACAATCCACTATTCTCCTCAAAACGAGGCTGCGCATTTGCCGGTCATCTGCGCTCTCTAAAACTTGAGCCTTGAAAACTGGAGGATCGCTTTCATAGTGAGAGAGCATTCTTCCTCTTCAGTAGTACTGGCGCCCCCAGCTCAGTTTCTCATTTGTTGTTCTTAAAATTTCCTTATGTAATTGCAGTTCACAGACAATTCCTATACGACATTCGCTGATGGTCTAAAAGCGCTGGCACTGGAGCTGAACGAGTTTGCTCGGAAGGGGCTGAACGAAGTGCTGTGCGCAATAAAATATCCTTTTGAAGACTCAACAGGTATCTTTTTCTCCTTTTCTTCTTTCTGAATTTTCTTTTCTCCTGCTGTTTTCTTCTGTAGTCTCTTTTTCACTCGTTTTACTCTTTTTTTTGGTTCCTCGTGTGGTAGCTGTCACATACTTTATGTTTACTACTTGAACTTTTTGAGATACTCAAGCATATGCAAACGAAATCACAGCTGTTGCCAGTATTCTTTATTTGATATACTTGATCGAAGAGTATATACAAAAAGGAACGGGGTAAATCTCTTTATGAAATGATCTTTACTGTTTGTCAATTATACATGAATCTCTGTTCATGTTCGTGATCAGATTATTTGAGATGTGATGAGATTTATCGAGCGCTTCTCGATCCCATTGGTTTGAGATTCACATATCACTTTTGTGGAGACCGAAAGACAAATGACGTGTGGAAACCTCAATGGTATGCCTATTTGATGGTGCTTTAATTGCCCGTATAAGGGAAATAGTGTTTCAGGTATTTGAGTCAGACTTTGAATTGGATCCATGTTAACCTGGGCTTTTTCGTCGCGACGATTAGTGGTGCCACCAAACAGTCGGTGAGCACCAATATGTTGGTAAATTTTTCTCAAAAACGTACTATTAAGTTGAGGGGAAGTTTTGTCACATTTTTTCGAATCTAAAATACTTACCCATAGTTTGAAGAATTGTGATAGATAGTGTGAGTAATAACACCCATCATAACACTCTCCCTTCCAGTACCACTCACTTGCTTCCTTTTTCTTATTCGCAATATTTGCAAGAATTTCGTACCGTGTAGTCAGCACCGACTCCGTCACACTTTTTCCTTCTTCTCCTCTGGCTCGAGCGTAAAAGCTGCCGAGTTTAAAGGCAGTTGGCAAGATAAACCAAGATGAGTACGGGAAACTCGTGCGAAATCGTTTTTCAAGTCACTGGGAACGGAGGCTTTTTCTTCGCCGGATTTTGACCGTTTCACTCCATTCTTTCGCCATTTCCTCACTACATAGCGGCCTAGTAGCATTTCAGGCCGTGTGGGAAGCCATCGTGCCAACTGCCTTTAAAGTAAAGGGGCTGCATAGAAACGATGCCTCTGACAAGGGAAGGATACCAACTCGTCATGGCCGTTCAGAATGAGATGTATACCACTAGAAGCGTCTCCGGACGCTGATGTCAGATCTAACTTCCAAATCTGCTAAACGATTCTGGGTGAGAAGCTACGGACCTTTTTTTGCTACCGTGCTTAACCATTGCGGCGGGCCCCCTGCCCATGCTTTGCGCTTGTGAACCCCTCGTGACACATCTGTTGCCGTGGCTCGATGGCGCAGCAGGTAAGTGGATGGGCTCATAGTTGTGGGACGGAGGTTCGGGTCCTTGATGCATTCCCTAGTTTTGCTTTTTCTTCAAACTTATGCTAAACACTTGGGAAGTAGTTTTGCGTACCTGTCCGACCATCAAGACCCCTCCTTGCTCTTTATGAGCCCCACAAACGATTTTCGTGGAAAATGACACTTTTACCTAACTCGTTCAAGCAAGGGATCAAATACACATGCATACCTGCCTGAAACACGTGAATTGCAACATTTCACCATCTCGCAGGATGACAACGTGTGTGGCCAACGAGATTTCGAAATCTCTGGTAGCTCTATTCACCCACGCTCACAACGTCAGCCAACAGTTCTACGACCTACCATAACTGGAGAATGGTTTGACCCAGGGCACATCATTGGTTGGGGACGTCAGCCGGTCTATACGACTCCCCCCCTTTTTTTGGGCTGTCAAGCGGGGGAAGGGGGTATTTATTACGCATGAAATAGGAAAATCACAAAAAGTCAACCACCGCTCCTACAACACCAAAACGTAAATCGACCTCCCTTCCCAACAACGACCAAGTAGGACCCCCACCCCCCTCCGTCGCAACGTCCATGAAGCGAGAAGAATCAACTATCAAAATGAATTCTTCCCAGCCCAAATACGACCCCCGCTCTCCTGGCGGCCAAATACGACCCACCCCTATTGGGGATTGTCCAACAACGATGTGCCCTGGTTCGACCCGACTCTGGTGCTATCAGACCTAGTGAAAGAGTTTGGATCTTCCGATATTGTTCGATCACAATCCCGCAAAGAGAGGAAGATTGCAGGTAGCTTCTCTGCTACTTTGCGCGACGCACTGCACGACAATTTTATAATCGACTGCGAGGAAGATAGCTTCGTAGAGGACAACCATACGGATCCCCTCTGGTCACCTGATGATGGCGATGAAGAAAGATAATTCAGAGCTAGAAGAACAGCTCCAGTCACTTTTGGGGATGTGGAGGTTCCGATAGAGAAAGTGGTTTGATAGTCTCATTGTCTCACTTATGGACTTCACTTTGTACAACTCCATAGCATAGTATGTGCGTTGATTAGGTGAGTGAAACCATAGCCTTCTACCGTTTTAGTGCAAAGAAAGAAAAGCTGCTTATTTCCATGCATGAAGAGCAGGTACCGCTTCATTGCTACCGAATAAAACTTGCGGAAGTTGAGTTGAGATACTATCAAAATGAATGCTTTCACTGAAGTCAAAATGAAACCCCTCTCAAAAACCCAACATAGCGCCTAATAAGAAGCAGGGAGGTGCCTTGGTGGTCTAATAGGTACGCAAAACTACTTCCCAAGTGTTTAACATACGTTTGAAGAAAAAGCAAAACTAGGAAATGCATCAAGGATCCGAACTTCCTTCCCACAACTACGAGTCCATCCCCTTACCTACTGCGCCATCGAGCCACGGCGACAGTTGTCTCACGAGGAGTTCACAAGCGTAAAGCATGGGCAGGGTGCCCGCCGCAATGGTTAAGCACGGTAGCAAAAAAAGGTCCGTAGCTTCTCACCCAGAATCGTTTAGCAGATTTGGAAGTTAGATCTGACATCAGCGTCCGGAGACGCTTCTAGTGGTATACATCTCATTCTGAATGGCCATGACGAGTTGGTATCCTTCCCTTGTGAGCACTCTTTTGCGACGCCAATGCTCTAAAGCGTAAGGCAGTATTTCTGAAGACGGAATGAGGTATGTATGTCGGTTCGAATTCGGCTTTAGGGAGATGCGGCTCGCGGGAATACTTGATCAATAAGTTGATTCGCTACGTGAGGCAGCTGCCAGATCTGCAAGTTGTCGATTAGAAGAAAAAATATTCAAACAGTGTACTTTAAACATGGCAGTACTAGGCCACATTTTATAAAAAGGAAAAGCTGAACCCTGTGCAATACGGCCGGCTCTCCTTCAGCACTGCTATAGTCCATACATTCCATCTGGTTTTTAGTTGTTTTCGAATCAACTCTTTACATGGAATGGCGACTCGAGCCCAAGTCAAATTCGAGGGAATGCGATACTTTGCGTTGTGCCAGCTAACTTTTTGTAAGAATAACTTTCATAATGTGACTAAAAACTTGCAAGGTTCTCACAATAGAAATGATGGATATATTTGAACTAATATGTTTCTATTCAAATGAAGGTTTGTTCTCAAAAAATGATAGAACTTTCCCGAGAATTTATTTTGCACGTATTTAGGGTATTCCCACCTCACCTGCTTCCACTTTCTACAAGTATCTCTCAGAGCTACCTATCGCAAAAACTAAATCACTTTTAAAGCAAGATCTGGTGAGTTAATAGTTCTTCGTTACGTTATGACAAGCTGCGCAGTTTTCAAAGAAGAGGAAGGTGGTATCCGATTTCTTATTTAGGTTTTGAATGATGTGCTATTGTTCTCGCACCTTCTCGATGAATGCATACAGTATCAGATGCAACTTCAGGGTAATATTTTGGTTTCTTTCTTATACTTGAAAATGACGCGAACAGTTTCTTTCATCTATTGCTTTCATTAGATAACGCGACCCAGAACTAGTTATGGAACTTGAGAGCTATTTCTATTGCGGGAGTGATATGAAAAACGTGTTGCTGAAGTCCCGTGGTTGGGTATGGTAGTGTTAAGACCGCGAATACATCATAGGTATTGTAGCCGTTGATGCCCCAGTTTCTCCTTATAAGTTTGTTGTGTACCTACGTCCGAAGATGATGTACACCTTTCTAGCATCAGACACGAAAGATAAGTGCCTCTGTATCTCCCCCTTACGTGGCCAGGGAGGCTGACATCAACGAGTCAAACCTGAGACATTCGACTACTCTGTATCCTTTGCATGACCTCCCTCCATCCCATCGTCTTTACGTGTCATTATTTGTCTATCTTACTTTTCCTATAATTTTGTTTCTGTCAAACGTCAAAAGGCAATTCATTACAGACATGGATCCTGATGGGTATTCGTCTTCCATACTCACCCTCTTTTGCAATCAGGGCGTGTTGAATAGATGGATCGAGGTATATTTTCCTGCCACTCTACTAATGACGAAAATAGATTTGATATGATCCAGAAGAGCTTCTATAGTTTTTTCTGCAAAAATCCGTTACCGGCTATATCTCCTGAAATGAATCTATTCGAGTTTGTCGCTGAAAATGTGCTTTGTAAAAAAAGGGAGGGATTGCACAAAATAGTGGGAGACTTAGATTTTTCGAAGGAATCAGGTTGTAAAGTAGCAAGAAATAAGCTTACCAACCATTAAACTGGCACTTACAACCATTTTGGTTTCCTTGTTTTCCTGTGATTGACGATAATGAGAACATTATCCAGGGATATAAAAAAATGTTGATGTCGATATGCCAACATTTCCGAGAACTCGCTCAGGCTGTGTTGGTGTCGGGAAGGGCTTTAATTGTGATAGTCTTGATATTTTTTTGGTTTTTTCTTCGCTGGATTCATTTATCGGCTGCTGGTTTATAATTAAACACCCATACTGCGGGAGCTGAGTCTGACGAAAAGTTCATTGATATAGTCTTGATGCAGTGATAAGGCGTGCACGCGCGGCTGCTTGGTGTTACGCCAGCTCAGTTTTTCTCTTTTTCTTTCTCCGGGCAAACGACGGGACTGTATCATTCGTTAGTATTAGTTGTTTCACCGATTGTTGTCGGTTACCCGCTTAAGCAACAGAAGGGGAATGGATTTGGCGGTTTGCCAATTAGAAGCAAAGAAAAACAAACATGGGAAAGGAATACACTCCACAACACAGATGATCCATTTCGCTCGGTATCGCAGACGAATCATCATTGTCTAGCCAACCTCCGAGCTCATCAGTGCGATAGGTTGAAGACAAGAGGACATTGACTACATAGGGGAAGGTGTGAGAAATAGGACAAGAAGAGAGAGAATGTAAAAGAGGGGGGTAACATGCAAAGTTCATGCATCAAGATGATGATGAATTACACATAATAATGAAAATTGTACATAATAATGAAAGAGTGATATAACACGAAGTGTGCTGTAAATTGGAAGGAAGGGAAAAGGAGTAAACCGGCAAAACCATGAGAGAATGTGAGTATAAGAGAAGGTATACAAGAATTAAATCAATTCAAAGTATAGAAGTATTGTACAGTAAGGTTTGCCAAACTCAGCCGCGTCGAAGTTCCTGCGAACCAGACGTTAAGCGCGCGTTCTATGTTGTAACAAACATTCATTTCAGTTCTTATGGCCAGGTCATAAATTGAGCGTTAGAAATGAGATATCAGTAACGTGTATGGCAAATTCAGGCATTCTTTATGGATTTTTTTTTCTTGAATCTTCAATTAGCGCTTTTCTCTCTATGCTTTTCAATAAAAGATAGAAAACGAGTGTTGCCTGGATCGTATGGATGAAATGCTATCAGCGCCGGATCGTTGGAAAAATCGCTTTCGATCTATGGAAGATGCTGATCAGGTTGGATTTCATTTATTCATGGTTCTGTGTTTCCTGTTTCAAGCCACTATTTGCAATTTTACCTTGCTTCAGTATCTGGTGTGCAACTGTGCGGATGCCTTTGTTTCAATGCTTCAGTACCAGCAAAGTCGTGCAAAACTGCTCCCAGACGACGTAGCCCAGGTACAGTATGTGTTCTTTCCTACACTTTCTCCTAAAGAGAAGTCTTCTAGAGGAAATTCCTTGATTTGCAATTGCTCCTCACTGAGGACTTTCGCAAGCGACTTGTCCAAATCGCTAATCAAGCGGAATCACCTTGGAGCGAACCGTTTCCCAACGTGATGAACGCCATATGGTGGGTTTATGAATTTGTGGCGCACTGGTTGCGTTTTGTGATAAATTCTGCAGCGTCGTTCTGTAACGTTTTGTAACATTTGGTACTAAATAGTTGTTTATCGTCACATCATCTATCGGTTGTTTGGTGTTTGGATATGGAGTGGCTTGTTTTTGTGATTCCCTTCTCAGAACTTCGAATTGTGTCTCTTAAGGTATCTCAGACAGGTAGTGGAGGAATGGAGCGATTCTTGCCTACTGAGTGGTGTCACTTCAAGTGGAGGCCGCGCAGTTTTTGAGGAATCATCGGCAATGTTCAAGTGAGATTGTCAATATTGGAGTATTGTCAGAAATAAATCCACGAGAGGGTAATGCTTAGATAATTGCAGTCATGTATGGAATCAAATGGCTGACGACGTTGTCATATCACTGAAATTGCAAACCATTGATGTCATGAAGCCGTATCAACAACATTTTTGGTACATGTTTCTTTTATTTTTTTCTTGAAGTGGTTTCTGATCAGCTTTTTCCAGGTGCGCTATGGAACCACGGCTTGGATCATCTTCACGTGAACTTACTGAGCCATTTTGTCCAGTTCTAATGAAAATTCGCTCCATTTTTGCCAATGCGGGTGTGCAAATCTCAAAGGTAAGATCACCATTCCAATAAATTTGTTTTTCTCTGTTCTACCATTTTGCAAACTGAGAGATGAATTTCCCTATATTGCTCCCTATTCCTGTTTTGCCTTTTTTTGCGCTCTACAATTGCATTTATCTGCATAGTCTGTTTCCTCAAATTTACGAAGAATGGTAGAATTTTTATTCTCAAGTATTTTTTTCTTGATCTAGTACTAGTAATACATAAGGATTTAGGGTTTCTGATCGAGTAGGTGTAGTGGTGCAACATTTGCCAGCACATACGCACACTTTTGTGTTTATCACCCTTCCTCACGTGTTCTCTTCCTCTCGTCAGTGGATCACCAATCAGCTATTTATACTTATTTTTGTATCTTCTCACATTCCAGGCGTCACTTGAGGAGCTTTTCAAACGAATGTCGTCAGCCCTTGCATGTGTCATTGCTGAAGAAATTGTCAATGTAACCCCATTTAGGTAATTTCTCAGAGCATACATCGGGTTTTTTTTCCTATTCCCTATGTTTACGCTTTTTTGCTCATATCTTTACGCAATTTAGTGCTGAGGGAGCTACACAAATGTTGTTTGATATGGAGAGCGGGCTCATCCCTGTGCTCTGTCACATTTTCACTCGTTGTGAAATATCGCCAAATATGTATTACGATGAAGTATGTCTCTTGAACCATCAGCACCAAACTAGTATATTTATGTGGAACGATTTGAGTTCTACTTTTTAGACCTTCACAACGCTTCTTGGCTCGCTGAAGTTCTTATCCTTATCGTGGGCTGTCATAACCTTGTTGAAAGATGAAATCGATCAGGTTGGTGTGGTATTTGTGTAACGCTCAAAACAAAAGGGTAGTTTCTTCATCTCCAATCTGATAGCCTTTTTCATAACACATAGTGTATAATCTGTGATGATTATTTAGCTTCCGGACGAAATAGCTGAGGAAAAGCTATTTGAAATGAAGATTTATGGGGTGAATAAAGAAAAAGCCAAGAATTTAATCCGCTTACGTAGCGATATTGATAAGCAAATGGATGATCTTGGACATACGTAATGAGATCTATGCAAACATACTAGGTAAAGGAGCTGTGATTGCTTGCTACTTTATTGTTGCCATGTGCCATAATATATGTTTGTTTGGGAGTTTTCTTCTTCTACTTTCGACCTCTTAATGTTTCTTTTTCTATTTTGTATGTCGTCTCGCTAGTGCTTATGGGTAATAAAGAGTTCAGTTCTATATAGAAGTTGGCAAGACTTTGTCGTATGTCGATTTGTTATTTCGTACACTTCACAAAAATCTCAACTAATCTCTCTGAAGGATGTGTATCTTTACTGCCAGTTGCGGCGTCGAACGACTAAAGTATTTCGGTTAGCTAGTTGACCTGGCACAACATAACCTGCCAAGTTCAATAGGAGGGGGGGGGTCCTTCTGCGTATACTGTTGCTCTGACCCGCTTGCAGCACCGCTCTGAACTTGAAAATAATGGTATGCCTTTGAAGCGGGCGTTATTCAAGTTTTTACCTTTGCGGATTTCGTATTAGATTTTCTTGCATCGCAAGGATGAGTGCCTGCAAAGACCACTATGTTTGAGTAATCCTTGGAGTCTTCATTGTGGTGGATATAATGAAACTCTTTCCAGCTCTTCATTCCATTGACTACGTTTCTGGCCGTAAGCCCTTCTTCAGGTCTACAATCATCACTATATTGCCTACACCAACATCGTCTAATTTCTATACTGCACAACTAGAAATCCAAAAAGGGAACAATCAATCAAAAACTGACCGGCTTTCTACGGAAGGGAGGGTCTGAGGTAGGAGTGGTGCGGGAGGGAGCTGCAAGAAGGTCTGTCCTTCCGTCTGAATAATGGGACAGCTAGATCGGTGGAGCAGGGATGAGATGGTGATAGTTGATACCCTGTCATTTGCCAGTGTCCGTACTGGCGGATTACGGCCGCCAGTACGGACACTAGCCCGCCGATTTGCATCATTTTCGAAAAGTGGGCGGAGCTTCCATAGGTGGGCGGAGCCAATCGCTAAAGCCTAAACAAGCGAAAATCCGGAAGAAAAACCAAAATTCCGCTATTAACACAAGTGGGCGGGTTCAGAGGGCGGGGCCTGGTGTGCTGTGCATGGTTATTCGTTTTGTGAAGATTGGATGTGAAAAGAACCACGTCGAAAAAAGTTATAAGAATTCAGAACTTACGTAACTTCATTGTTGAGTGGGCGGAGTCAGATCTGTGTAGGTATCAATCCTTTTCAGTTGAAGTGTGTGTGCAAAGCGCAAAAACGAAAAAAAGTCGAGGGAGCAGATTTCATGAAGCATCTCGGAAATCCTGTCCGCGCTGAGAAATGGGCGGGGATAATGGGCGGGGCTTGCAACAGTACCTAGTGTGGTCTAGTTATCAACCACCTAATTGTAAGGGGTGTTTCCGATTTGGTTTGAAAAGTGTCCGATTTGGTTTGAAAAGTGTCCGATTTAAAGTGAAAATGGTATATCTGTTGTTCCGAAAACGAAACTTGAATTTCACATTTATCAGAAGTTCTTCTATATCGTCGATGGACAGTCCTTAGATTGAAACCTGTCGCAGGAGATTTATGCACGCTTCTACGGCAGCCTTTTGTCCACGTTCATGTACAACGCAGACACATCGAAACGTCGATATGTTGCTCTACAATCGACAGGAATAGCCATCCCTCGCAAGTCAGACCTCAGAGTATATGGAGGGTCATATCATCGAGCTTAGAACACATGAAAAAAAATCTGAACCATTCCTTTTTGTCGTTTTGTATTCGAGTTTTTGAACGGGTAGCCATTGATGGATCAGTTGTGAGAAGCTCCTGATTTCATCGTAAGGCTGCGTTTACACTTTGCGGCAGCGTAGCGTAGCGTAGCGCTTCCAGCGTACGCCAGCGGCAGTGTTGGGGAAAGGATAGATATCGATCAAGCGTTCCCACCGTCACCAGCGTACGCTAGCGTAGCGAGGGCATGGGAAGCATAGCTATCGATCTAGCGCTCCCAGCGTTTCACTAGTGTTTCGCTAGCGCTTGCAGCGACGAGGCTAGAGAGGGACTAGAGGGTATAGAAGAGCAGGAGAGTATTTTGTACTGTCCTACTCTTAAATACTCTCTAGCCCCTCTCTAGCCCCGTCGCTGCAAGCGCCAGCGGGGCTAGAGAGTATAGAGGAGTAGGAGAGTACAAAAGACCCTCCTGCTCTATACTCTCTAGCCCCTCTCTAGCCCCGTCGCTGCAAGCGCCAGCGAAACGCTAGTGAAACGCTGGGAGCGCTAGATCGATAGCTATACTTCCCGTGCCCTCACTACGCTAGCGTACGCTGGCGACGCTGGAAACGCTAGATCGATATCTATCCTTTCCCCGACACTGCCGCTGGCGTACGCTGGAAGCGCTACGCTACGCTGCACTACGCTGCCGCGAAGTATAAATATTATAATATATATAGTATATGATAGTATTAATAATATATATATATATAATATAATATATATATATATATATATTAATATATAATATATATATATATATATATATATATATAATAATATGCCTAACAGTCGGTACCACCAAGACCGATGCGAGGGAGGATTTTGTGAGCCACACAATTTGCTTTTGCAATTTGCATTTGTCAAAAGTTACTATATTAATACAGAATCCATGCTTTTTAAACGAGTTTTTTCGAATGGAAAGGCCATCGGTGGATCAGTTGGTCGTCGGGTATGCGCGAGAAGATAAAGGTCGCTTCTCGGCTACAGGATCGGTACGTTTAACTAGTTTTTTCGGCACAATTGAATTATTCCCACCCCAGTCTGCCGAAATCAGGACTTTTTTCCTACAAGGGCAGATTTGGCTGAAAATTTGCTTATAGGGGTACTTCGACCTCTCGAACACGAATACCACATCCGCTTTGCCCAAAACTGCTTCGCGCCAGACTAACCAGGGAAGTCTGCCAACTTGCCAACTCTGAATGGAGACCTGGGCCAGACAAAAAGGGTAAAACGGTTCCAGAGCACTCCGAAGACCGGAAAAAGTGGATTAAGGTCAGCAGAGGGTCGCCGGTGAGGATTGTGGGACACAAACATTGTGAGCGGGGCCTGCTCCGAGGTGGGCGGAGTCACACGAAGAATCTGTAAAATAGCACAAGAGTACTTCAGACATCGGAAAAAAGTTTAGTGCAGAACAAAAGGTGGATATCAGTTGAGCCTAGAAATATGTGAAAGAAAATACGCGCGGCGAAGCCGCGCTCGCCCGGCGCAGCCGTGCCGTATTAGAAGGAGGCGCGCCGGCGTTAGCTGGCGAGCCGACTGGTGAAGCATAAGCGAGGAATCGTTGTGGTTCAGTGGTAAGGTTCGACGTTCGACGACTCGGTTCGACGTATGCGATTACTCGCTTATGCTTCACAGTCACCTCCAAGTCTCCACTTCACTGCACCATTACGAACTTTAGCTGCTCATAAGTTGCTTGTGAAGTGCAGGTTGCAGTTTCGTTACTATTTAAGTGAATAGCCTTATAGACTGTATCAATCTACCCAGATCTCCAAAGTTCCATGGTGAGTTGGCGGACTTCCCGTAAGTCACCATATTTGCTGAAAACTTGTCTCTTGGGGCAGTTTGACCTCTCAAACATGAATATCACATCCGCTTCGTCCGAAACTGCCTGGCGCCCGCGCCACAGGACTGTCCCAAATCACCAAAATTGGTGAAACTTGTATACAGGGGTTATTTGACATACTGATCACGAATATAACATTTATTCTTGGCGCCGGCGCTAACGTAGGACACTATGGTCATTTTGCGCTTTGCTAAGACTGAGCCTGATCTGAAGGGTGTTGTGTCGCGGAATGTGTCTGTGTAGACGGCGGTAGAGTAGGCAGAGATGTTTATTAGGAAGCTGTTTCTGAATTAGCCTGAACTACACCGCTCGGAATGACTGGTCTATATACTGATTCGAGATCACTAATGTTTGTTATTGTGAACAAAAGTTATATTCGCGGTAGGTCTTACACCGCTCCGATACCTGACACCTCCCCTTGTTAGAACATTTGAAGGAAAGTGATTAGCTGATCTCACTAGCAGTTCTTCCTATGGGGTCCATCTGATTCCGTGAAGGAGGGCGGCGCGTGCTCCTCGATCTCCGTGACTGGCCGTCATTGTTCCTCGTTGTTGGCATGACGGCATTTGGTCGTACTGAAATTGACGAGTGCAAGTCGAACATCTCGAACAGTGTTTCAACATCCTTGTCGTTTTTGGATGGTGGTGCATCGTGATGTCGGAAACGGAGCTGACTGGCATGTCTGACACAGATTTTGTTTCCAAGTAGGACCTTACAGAGTACACGTCCTACTCGTTGAAGCACTTTTCCGGTGTCTCATTCTGATTGGTTTCCGCTGTATTTTCGTGCGTACATGGGATCGCTTGATTGACTGAAGTAACGTCTCCGGGCGACATGCTCCTCGTTGAACTGTCGTTCCTTTGTTGTGTTACGCTTTTGTCTTCGTCGTGGAATCGGCTTCAGCAGCGAGAGAACAGTTCGTAGTTTTGCTTGGAGTCGTTTGATTTCCTTGCAATTGCTAGGAGTGCGGCATATGTTGTCTTTCGCTTCGGACGGAACACTTTTTTGCAACTTTCTTGAGACGTGGTGTAGCTTTTGACAGCTTCTATGGTCTGAGGTCGCTACTGAAGACTTGGGGATAAGCCTTTCGTAGTTAGCTGGCAATCTGGTTGCTGCTTGAAGAGGTGTTGCTGACTCTGGTTTCAACTGAAGTTCCGGGATCGACTTGCGGGAGCTTGTCCATGAGGCTGTAGACCAAGGAAGTGGGCTGAGTACTGCCAACGTAATATATTCCTTGAGCTGTCGCTGAGTTGAAGCTATAGGTGCAGCTACTTTAACCAAGAAACTAGATGCTATCTCCGGACGCACTGTGAGCGATACGCGATGGAGGCTGCAGTGGACGTTTGCCTATAAGTTTCCATGTCGACTCACTGATGATCGTAATGTCCGCGGCACTGTCCACTTGAAAATTGACTAGCTTGCCTCCACTATTATCGTTGCATATCGTCGATAGTTGCCATCTCTGCTTGACATGGTGAAAACTGCATCTGATCGCACTGCTCTCTTCGAGGAATATCGGCTGGGTCGCAGTGGGCGGTTTGGTCGTCGTCTGATATCGCAGAACCCTTCTTTGTGACCGATTCTACGGCATCCAGAGCATTTATGTTGTCGATATGAACACTTTCTGACGAAGTGCATTGCTCCGCATAGCCAGCATGGATATGGAGGCTACTTCGAGGGGAGTGGGGAACAGTTGTTGTTTCTCTCGCGGACCTGGGGGCGTTTAGTCGATTGGTGCTGGTGCTCAGCTTCTCCTGTCGGTCCATGTCTGACCGGGTGCACTTTCGACTATCCCTCCTCAACCATTTTTGCCCTGCCTGAGATTTGTAAGCCGTTTGCATTCTTCTGCGATAGACTGAACTGCGCAATATGGACTGGCCTCGATTTTGTCGTGCAGCGTAGTGAGTCGTATGAAAGCATCGTCGCTCGATTGCAAGGCGCTTACGAAAATGAGGCGTTTGAACTGGTTGTCGATAGCTAGGTACACTCACGACTAAGTCGTCCAGCATAGGTGATCAAGTCCTCGCTTGCATCCTTTGCTAGCTTCATGCGGTCGTAACGAATAATAACTCTTGGGGGACAAACAGGTAGGTCAGGGTCGATACGGCATCAACGAACGTGACGTTTCGTGGTGTCTTCGGCAGAATGTAATACTTCTCGTGGGCCGTAGCGTCCAATTTGTGCAGAGGAAGTCGAGGTTGACTCGTCGAGCGTGTGGGCTTCTCTTTGGAGGGATCCTCGTGTCGGTGATACCAGGCTTCGAAGGCGAGGTCGACTTCTGGGTCGTAGGAGAACGCGCGATTCGTCCTGCCAGCACGTCAAATGTCCTCGTTGCTTCTGCTACTGGTGTCTTTGGCTGCTGCGACTGTTGCTGAGCGATTCTTTGATGGCCTCCGTGAGTGCGGTGAGTTGCTGGAACTGCTTGTCCGTCATCGTCGTGCTTGGAATCCTGATCATCACTGTTGTGTCGCGGAGTGTGTGTAGAAGGCGGTAGAGTAGGCAGAGATGTTTATTAGGATGCTGAACTACACCGTTCGGAATGATCAGTCTATATACTGAATCGAGATCACTAATGGTTGTTATTGTAAACAAAAGTTATATTCGCGGTGGGTGCTCCGGTATTTATCGAAGGGAATCACCGTTTTTCACTAGGTTCAGCCTCTGCAGAACGCTAAATGGCGCTGGTATGAAGAGATAAATGCCATGCTCGTGATCAGTGCGCAAGTTTTGATCGGTTCTGGAAAGAAAAGGTGCGGCGCCAAATTGGCGCCAAATGGCGCCAGCGTTAAGAATAAATTCCAAATTCGTGAACAGGATGTCAATGAACCCCCGTATGCAAGTTTGCATCAAATTTGGGCGAGAAATGTGTTGGTACCAAATGGCATCAGCGCCGGAAATGAATGCTATATCCGTGATCAGGACATCGAATAACATCTATAGACAAAGTTTCAGCGAAAATTTTCTGAGGTTCCGGGGTAGGAATAGTTCAATAGTGCCGTTTTTTTAATCATCCAGTGAACCTGGGACCTAGTGTCTCTCATCGGTAAACTCGTCGAAATCATGTTTCCTGGATTCATCGTGTTGTGATGTTGCAATGTGGAGTTGTTAAGATGAGATATTTTGTAGGACTCTAGATGCTAACATGGTGTTTCATTCAACTTCGTCTCGTAGTAGGCGACATACAGCCCTTTATTTCGTGTTTCAAGCTTAGAGCGCGAGTCCATGAAGCGGTAGAGATAATGTATTGGTAGAATTACAGTCTTGTTAGCTGCCATTGAAGGGGCGTGTCGGTGCAGCAGCACTTGGCATGCCGGTAAGTTTATTCCACTGAGAAGCGGTGTTCGTCAACAATATATATGTGACCTTCATCGACAACTTGTTCCCAACCACCAGGCGAAGCGTGGTTGCCTTGGTGTAGAAGTTTTGGTTCCGTGCTGGGAAAGGCAGCCGGAGCATTTTTGAGGTACTTTCTAATCGCATTTTTTTGCCTAGTAGATGGCCTTTAAAGGATTAGTTTGGATGGCGATCGGAAAGAGCTATGTCAGGGCTACACGAAGACTGTGGTGGAATTCCCCTGCTAAGCTCCAGGATCTCGTGCAGTGTCATTTTCGAAACATGTGGCCCTGAGCTGTGGTGAAGTAGGCCAACACAGCTCGTCTGTGGGACCAAATAGTAGGGATTTCCTGATTACAATAGGGTTTGCTGGTTACCACAGCCCCCACCACATACTCAGTCTCCACTGCCCTACTGAATTATTTATTTATTTAATTTTGGCGCCAACGCCACAGTCAGTCAACTGATAGAGAACGCGGTAAGTGAATAAAGCAATATTGATTAAGAGAGGAGAAAAAAAGAAATAAAAAGAAGGCACTATTTACCCTTTACTGCCCCAGTCATCCGAAATCAGGCCAGTTCCTGACCGACTTTTTCTCCGTGGGCAGATTTTGCTCAAGTGTTGTCTACTGGGGTAGTTTGACATTGTGTTGTCCGTGAATGCACACAGCGGGGCCTGGCTCTAAGCGGACCACTTATTTTAGGCGTAAGGACTGTACCTGTCCACGGGCAGGTGCCCGCGCGGAGACGGGCGGGTCGCTGCCCGGGTTGCCGCCGCAGCACCCGGAGCTTCCTCCCCCCTGCGCGCGTGCGAATGGAACGTCAAAGATGACACGTACATCAGCCGTTTATGCAAAAGCTGTATAACTGAAGCTATTAAACGCACCTCAAACTTGGGTAACTAGACCGATTACGGTGCGCCCCGATTGTGTGCGTTCACGACGCGACATTTTTAACTTCACGCGCAATTTTCGGGGGTACTTTAGGTGGCCTGACAACCTGGACTTATAATCTTGTGATTTCGGATGGCTGGGGCAGTAAAGGGTAAATAGTGCTAGTAAAATAGCACAACTTAAACAGAGCCTGCAACAGAAATAACTTAGGAAACAAAGGTCCGATAGCACTGAACTAATTGACGTCAGACCAGATCTTAGGAACAACCCAAATGAAAACGTTTGAAAACTGAGAGGCTTACTAGTCAAGAAGTGCGCCTTTGATGTTGCGTGTGTGGTGGCCTACGGGGACAAATGTTATGTGTACTATATAAGTTAGCATAAGAGCATCGCATCTCATATAAGAAGTATCAGAGGCATCGCATTACCTCATGACCGGATGTGACCACACTGCAGCTGTCGGCCAAGATACCTATTCGCCACTTTCGGGGTCATAGGAGCTTGCCGAGACTCCGAAACACGGGTACACCGACTTTCCACGTGGGAACGGCAAGTTAGCTGAGCGTCTCATGCAGACCACAGGTGTGCGTTGAGCCGGACAGGATACCTTTGGTACTACATACCAAAAGGTGAAATGGCGGACTACTCGTATTGATTCTGCATAGTAGCATCAAGGCAAGGGTTCGTTTTGTTCGAATTAATAGAATTGCGCGACCGGTTCTGCCCTGTGTGGGGATCTAGCCACTGGCGCTTCCGGGAATGATTCACCTAGGGACACTTCCTCCATATCCAGCTGCAAGGTTGTTCATTCAGTCCGTATAGCGGAAGCGGGAAATAAGTTGCAGGCAGTACCCACAAGAGCTCCCCTTGGAGTATCGGTTAACTCATGAGAACAATTTTGAGCGAACTTCGATCCTTTTTCAAGGGGCGAGGCCCTCTGTCATTTGTGCTTTTGGAAAAGTGAAGTAATGAGTAGATAGCGAGTTGTTTTGTACTAAGTAGTTTTGATCAAAGAGCGCAGTAGGTCCAGTTCCAAGGCAGGTGGCCTCCCTCTAGAAATGGTCACGAACTTTTAGGACAACTTTATATTTCGGCGCCAATCTCACACTCAACGTATAATGTACGTGTATTACTCTTTTTCCTATTTAAACTGCGAATTTCATGAATCAACAGTAATCCTTTATTAAAGGCTAATGCGTAGTGGGGTTCAACATAGTTTGTCGAAACAGATGTTTTCCTGAGGCGCATAGTTATGTTATGTTATTAAGCTGCATAAGGCAAACGTGAGAGAATAGAACAAACAAAGAACGACGAAAGAGAACTATTGAAAATAGTAAAAAGACAACGACCATCAAACTTGGAAAATACGCTTGCTAGTATATTAAGAAAATATCAAACTCAATAAAGTGAAATGGTGCTACTCGAGCTGACAACGATCCGAGACTAGACTATTCAATTACTGGTCAAGGTGAAAATTCTAAAGTCAATCTCAAACAACTAGGATGATCTATAACTAAGAAGCCGTGCAGCTGCAATCCTCTTAAGCTGTCTTACAGTATTGGGAACAGCTAGATTCTTCGTAACCTTCTTATATGTGCTCGCGGCTCTGAATGAGAAGCTAGCGGCTCTAACCCTGGTTTCGGACAGGCTAAGAGAATTTTAGCTTGCCCACCTCTGGTCCGTGAATGCTGGATTTCAAACAAGCTGAGAGGATTTGACCCTTTAGACCCGTACAGGAGCTTGTGAACCATGCAAACATCCGCAACCATCCGACGTATTTCAAGGGTGGAAAGTCCGAAGTATTTGTTCCTATTGGAAGCTTTGGGAACTCTTGAATACAGGAAGCTCCTGGTTCGCAAGAGAATTTTACGAGTATAGTTATTTTGCACCTTCTCCAAGGCTGAAACATCCCGTTTCTTAGTGGGGAAAAAAACAGCGGCTCCCGTCCCTACTAAAGGGCGAACGTATGTTTTGTACGCCTTGAGAAGAACTGATTTGTTGGTAGAGGACAAACCCTTGAAAATGTGAAGTTTGAGTTTTGAGTTCTAGTCACAATATGAATGTCCTGTTCTTGTTAATTTCATTTGATAACATTCGGACATAAGCCATTATTCGGTTTTTGTGCAGTGATGTTGCTTGTTATTCAGTCTGAAGGACGCTCAAGGTCACAACAGAGTTTCAATTTGTCTTACCATCATTCTAGGTACCCTTTTTATTCTAATTAAGTCCATTTTATGCAGTAGTGCCACTTCGCCTCTTTGATATATGTTATTTTGCGATATAAGAACAATATGAGGTGTTTTTGACCACTTTCTTTTCCCCATCGTTCTATTATGTCGTGGCAGCGATCATGTTATATGAAACACAGCAAGCACTTATTTCATTTTTCGCTTTCATGCCAATCTAGTAGCCCTTTCCCCAAGACCTAGGCGAACCAACGAAAGTCTTTTTGAATTCTTTCAGTCAGCGTTCATACTTCGCGACAGCAGTGGCGATCGCGGCGACCTCGGCGATCGCGGCGATCGTCGGTACACGGCAGAGCGCGTCTCAACGCTATTACTTGGACCGCTCCGAAGGCTTTTAGGTAGAAGCGACACAATTTCATGCTTTTTTCCTTTAACTGCAATTTTCTTAGGTACTGGAGCTTGGTTTGACACAAAGAAAGGTGAACTCATCTTAATGGCTTTTGTTTTCTATTTTCTTTCTTGATTCAGGATAGAAATGAGCAAAAAGCGTGAGAGCTTCATTTAGGGTAGGTTTTCATTGTTTCTTTTTTCATTCGTCGAGCTTATACATGAAGTTATAAAATTTTCACCTGTTGATGTTGCGTAAAATGATTAGTGTTTTGGTTCCTAGCTGAGTTTCTTTCTGTTTCTTTTTTCCTTCGTTGTTTGAACCCGACTTGTAAGCTATAAATATTTTGGAAGTTGGAACAGTTCAGACGTTAGGAACGTTTAAGGAATTGTACAAATGTGATATAATATAAACTTGTATGAACTGAAACAATAAAAACAAAAGAAACAAAAAGAAGCTCACCCAGGAAATGGAGTTGGCCTTATCCCGACCTAAAACAACCTCCTCACTTCATATTCCAGATCCGCTTATGTATAGAAAGTCGTAAGTTATCAGTTAGTAGCCATTATTGAGAGTGAAGAAGGTTTTACAAGTTGGATCCCCTTATTTATCAAGCGAGCGGTCCATAATAGCGTTGGGGTGCGCTCTGTCACGTACCGACGATCGCGGCGATCGCCGAGGTCGCCGCGGTCGCCGCTGCTGTCGCGAAGTGTGAACGCTGCTTCAGCCCTGTGTTACGTGTGCGGCGAGTACGTGTTCGCTTAGTTGTTCGCTATTGAGCTCACTTACAGTGTAGAGTTCTGTTAGCAAGTCCCCTTTTTTCAAAAGTGTTTGAACATGACTATGGCTAAATTGTCAATGTTGTAGGTCACATTGATACGAACTACCAATGCTAATATTCTAGTGGACTGTGGTGACCCATGGAATGGTGAAGAAATTCTCCAAAAGCTCTCCTCTTTCGGTCTGCAAAAAGAGAATGTGAGTGTTTGTGGCTTTTTATTGCATATCATTTGTTTACTCTGCAGTTTGAAAGACCTGAATAGGGTTAGAAAAGGAGATATTAATTTCAAATCAAAGCGCTATCACGACTGATGTGTGAAGACTCACGATGGACGGGATTCCCCCAAACTCACGTTTTTCATCAGCATGTATTCGAGCGTTCATGTTCGAGAATTTTGTGTAATCGGAAAGCCACATTCGATTATTTACTTGTTCCCATTCACAAGGTGTGCTTAGGTACACTGAAATGTAATCAATATCCTACTATATATAATTCGATAAGTAAGTCTGTCAGTGTTGTGTATACTCATACACAACACTGACAGACATACTTATCGAATTATATATAGTAGGTTGATTGTTGTGATTATTATTGCATGTGTGTGTGTCCGTCCGTCCGTCCGTCTGTTTGTCACGAAATTCATAGCATCCGTCCCAGTAGCAGTGATAAATTGGTTCCAAGAAGTGATGTGGGGGGTGTGACGGGAACACCAGGATCACCATTGGAGGTGAGAGGAAATGATATCAGTTGATAAAATCCGATAAAAGACGGTAGCAGGTGAAGGTCACCATGTCTATGACGTGGGCGACAACATCAGCTAGGTGTTGATTCCAAGATATGGAATATGGTATGGGACAGGAAAGTTATTGTGGGTTGGAAGAACTGTGAGTTGCTGATAAGATTCGATTAGGGGCATTAGAAGGGGAAGGTCATGTCTATAACATGGGTGACAGCACCAATTGGGTGTTCATCCCAAGATATGGCGTAGGGTATAGGAACATCGTTGGTGGGTGACAAGAACTCCAAGCGCTGATGATCTGACAAGAGGCGTTAGAACGGTATGGTTAATGTATTCACAGCACGGGTAACAGCATCAGTGAGGCGTCGGTTTCAGCAAGTGATATAGAGGTTGACTTGGAAACATCAGTGGTGGGTGAAAAGAAGCGATAACAGCTGATAGGGGCTGGTAAGGGACGTGACATCGACGTCACAGTCCAAGGTGGTGGAGCTTTTACACTACCAAATTATGAAGATTTACTGATAAGTACATTGATGACAGGTGACAGGTAATTATATCAATCGATTAGAGTAGATAAGAGGCCATCTCCACTGCATTTCTTATCGCTTCTTAATGCCATGTAAGTAGAGCCTTAGTGTGTGAATGATGTCAACAGAATCAAAGTCATACCAGTTGAGTATGTCTGCTCTCATATGTATGAAGCAATATCGAGGAGGGGGTCATATTGTGCGTAACGGGAAAGTCGAGAAATTCATCAATCAAAAAACTTCCAGAAGTGTGCCTGCTGGGTGATGTGCGATGATGTGTTAGGAGATGGAGGTTGCAGTCAAAGCACAGAAGGCGGGGAATCTGCAGTTCGAAGTAGGAACCCCCGTATAATGTAATATGCAGGCCTCCCGTGCGACGCGTATTTTGACATGTACTGAACAGTGTGAAATTCCCCTTTTCGGTGCCGCCCATGACTCCTCAGCTGTGCTTCTTAAGGTAACAAGGCCATGTAGGTTACACTGCTTATCCAGACTAATTCAAGTTGATTCAACTCTGATATCACTGCGGTATTAGTGATATGATGCAGCTCTCATGATTGAAAGTCACTATTGGTGAGAGGGAGCAGATTTGGATGGATAATGGCTGATGTTGAGCTCTCCCCATTTTTTTCTACATTTTGGCGGAAAGTGCCCTGTTACAAATTTGGCACATTGTGCACATTCTGACTGATGTTGAGCTCTCCCCATTTTTTTCCTACATTTTAGCGAAAAGTGCCCTGTTACACATTTGGACATTGTGCACATTCTTCCCTGCTAAGGGAAGAAATTTCCGCGAAGCCGTGTCGGCCGGGCAAATCCGGGACGTGACACAGAAGGAGGAGCGCCCAGCGGTAGCTGGGCGATCCGACTGGTCTACTCTATATAACTTGCTACGGTTTGTCTGTCCGGAAATCCTGTGCTATCAGAATCTAATTGATACCACAACCATTCCTGATTGATGATGCGGTGCAAATAATTTTTAATGGGCGTCTACAAAGTGCGCCTGTTTAGCAGCAGCAGGTTTCTCAACTTATTTTTCGATATCTTCTTCAAATATGCTCTGTGACCATTTGGCACATTTCACATTCTAACCGCCCAAGGAAAGAGCGGCTGAGCTGACGAAGCCAGGTCGGCCGGGCAGAGCCGGGCCGCGACAGGGCAGGAGGAGCGCGTAGCGACGGGCGAACCGACTGATACGTGAATAATTGAGAACAACGATAGTATAACCTGCAGATGGGCTTAATATTTAGCGGAAGGAACATGAACTCGACATCTTGAGCAAGTAATGCCCCCCCCCCTTTAATTAATTAAGATAGCAGTGAACTCCTTAGGGAGATCCTGTTCCTTACTCGGAAAGGCTAGGTAGACATGAATGTTGGGGCTCGACATTTTTACCCATGGTGTCGTACTAAACCGAGCTCTAATGGGAAGTGAACGAACGTATAGTGATCTTCCACTGACCTGTTGCCTTTGGCAAGGGACCCGAACCATGTTGCCGATCCCAGGCCGTGGACAAAAGAAGCGAAGGCTGCTGTCGTCTTGGATATCACCGATTGCACCGATGCAAATTGCTGTAGACATGAAGAGAAAGAATTCAGGTCTTAAATGGTCAACCGGCCAATGTGTTCCGTAATAATATTCTAGAACTGATGTTTGTTGTCTACTTTTCCTAATTTTTATTGGTGTTCAGCACTACTTCAGCGAGGGCATCTTCTCAGATTCACATCGTTGTCGTCACTCATGGTCACATTGATCACTGTGGGAATTTGTCAATGTTCCGTGATGCAAAGATCTATATGGACGGCGATTTAGCTTGTCAAGGAAAATACACTACATTCACTCAGGTGGTACAAGTATTCAGTCAGAAAATAAAAGCTAAAAAAGACTTTCATGAACAAATCGCTAAACGATTTCAGAAGAAATGATTTTTCTGAGCGGGGCGAATTTCTGTAAATTGATATAGTATACTGGGATATGATACGAACAATATGATACACTCGGTGGTATGGTATCGCTTTTGTTTGTCGTGGTCACCGATTGTGTCATGGTCAAAAGCGCGGTAATCTGGGATATACAGGAATCGCATCGAGGGTTCATCGGACATTTGCAGTTGGCTGTAAACAGGTTACTCTGTTCCTATCGTTGGGTACTAGAATCGCGTAACTACACTGAATTGGACCCTTCTAGGTTCCCTCAACAAGTGTATTATTGAACATTTCGAGTGCTATATAATGTAAAGCCATTAATTGAATGGAAATATGTAGAAAGTCCCCGTGCTCACAAGCAAATGGTTTGAACTTTTTATGGAACTTTGGATGGAGACTAGGTACATCGATAGAGTCTCAAATGTTGGTCACGAATATGCAGATTAGGAGTGCTACGGGGACCCCCCAGATGAGTTCTGGGCGGTCAAAGTTTGCGAAAACTTGGTCTTGGCTCGTAAGTGCTGCTGATCGATTACGGACAGTGCGGACGTGGCTTAGAGGTAACGGTCACGCTTTAAAGCCAAATGCTCTTGGGTTTGCATCGCGTTGGCGCGGAATTTTTGCTTCGTCTCCTATAAGAGCTTTTACTCTGATTTTCGAAATGCTCCCGGGTCTACGGCTCGGCGGAGCAAGTAGATCAAGTATATGACCTACTCGGTCGAGTATGGATTTGGTCGCTGTTTGCACTCTCTGAATTCATTACCCATCCGACAATTCGAAGTTTTGGCCAGAAACTCGTTCATGGGGGTATTCCGGCCCCTGAACACGAATATCACATCTGTTTGACGAGAGAATCCTTGTAGCCTTTCACGTTGTTGTGTGAACGAGGGAACCAATCGTTTTCACGTCAAATGGATATAATATTTGCGCTCAGCGGGTCAAAATAGCCCCAGAAACGAGTTTTTGGCCAAACTGTGATTCTGGCCAAAACTTCGAAGCGTTGGATGGGTGATGCGTTCACAGGGGCAGATAGCGATCATATCCATACCCGATCGACTACGTCATATACTTGGTACACCATATACACTACACACTACATATACAGGGGCGGGGGGCAAAAAAAAAGACATTTCGACCGAGTCACATATCAGCAAAGTTTTCGCAGCCCAGACAGAGGACGTGGATACGAGTACTAGGGCGGAGATTCCCAATATGTTCCTCTATAAACAGGAGCTGGCGCTCGCCCATTTCATGTACACCAAAATATGAAGTCATCTCCAGTCGCAGCCTGACTGGAGAGGGCCTTTAAAATTCATGTCACCTCCGAGCAGCTGCGAAACTTCTAGTATGGAGTCACCATGAATAGCTACCTGGAGAGCAGTATCTCGATCTGGAGGACCTCCATCATCGAGCAGCCTCGACAACCTCGCTACGGTCTAGGACATCATCTTTATCTCAGTTGTCAAGGCGCCTGTTGATGGTGGGGACCGGACGTACCTGCAATGGAGAGATTGATATTTTCTTCATGGGCCCCGGACTGAAGGTGAGCGCTAGCGGTTAAATCGAGCAACTCGAGAAGAATATCCTCTCCACCGCCCGTACCTTCTTGGAAGCTTTGTACTGCTACAGGATTGGGTGTCGGTTGAATGCGGAATTAGCGGCAGGATTGCCGAGCGCGGAGTCATTCGAAATGGCGGACGATATCGATGAAGATTACCAACGATTTCGTCGAAACAGTAAAAATGCTTGCAGAACGCTGTCGTGAAGTGGCCCCGAATCACTCCACTCGTCGCATATCGTCTTCTACCCGTGCGCTGCTCGAAAAACGAAGGAATATCGATCGCCAAGAAAATCACTTAGAGTACACGCTGCTATCCAGGTTATGCAGACGGCGAATCGCCGAAGACCACGCGAGCTTCACCATGTCAAGGTTTCTAGGCGAAGCGGAGAAGAAGAGAAGCCTTAAGAGAGCTAGGAAAAATTTAGCAGAGCATCGCTTGATGATCCAGTGCCTCAAAGCCGAAGATGGGTCTCGCTCGCGTCGATAACAAATATGGAGCAGATTCTGACGACGTTCTACACCACCCTGTTTAAACCAGACCTCGAAAGGCGGAAAAATCATCGCAAAATCGAAGCTCAGCATTGCCTTTCCTCACATCGGAGGTACGGCATGCGGTTCAAACGATGCCACAAGGTAAAGCACCCGGCAAGGACGACAATAGTATTACTCCAGGCTTGTGGACTTCCACTTTATCAAGCCCTTGCCAAAAGCTATACGCGCTACCTGGATGAAAGTGCAGTGCCAACGGCTTGGAAGCAGTCGTCAACCGTGCTGTTGTTTAAGAAAGGCGACAAGGAAGACCTGGCAAATTACAGGCCAATCACGCTTCTTCCAATATTTTACAAATTGGCGCACATACGAAGAGCGCTAGAAGAAGCACAGCCGGTGGAACAGGCAGGATTCCGTCAAAATTTCAGCACAGTGGACCACATGGCAACCTGCCGGCGTTTAATACAAGCAGCTCGAGAGCACCGCATGCCTTTTGTACTCACATTCGTCTACTACAAGAAAGCGTTTGACTCGGTAGAGCCAGTGAAAGTTTGGGAAGCGGTAGAAGAGCAAGGGGTGGAGAAGATCTACATAGACGTTCTCCAAGAGTGTTACACTGGTTGTACCACTACGTTTCGCCCATTCTTAAACGACGTGGTAGTATCAATTGGAAAAGGTGTGCACGAGGTGATCCGATCTCACCCAACCTGTTCTCCGCATGTTTAGAATCCGTTATACGCCGCTGCGATTGGAACAGCTTTGGACTAAATATCGACGGTACTGTTCTAAACCATCTGCGATTCGCTGACGACGTTGTCCTGATTACTAGCTCACCAGAAGAAGCTTCCGAGATGCTGAATCGTCTGGACCAACAAGGTAGTCCGTATGGTTTAACGATGAACACCTCAAAAACGAAAGTCATGCGAAATCAATTCGCTGGAGGTGCAACCGTTATGTTGAAAGGGAACCCAATCGAAGACCTAGAAGAATACGTGTACCTCGGCAGCCAGCTGAACATGAGGAATGATTCAACTGGAGAACTAGCGAGGCACTGCATAGCTGGATGGGCAGCATTCAACTCTATAAAGAGTGTCGTGGAAGATACTATGAGTTACAAACTCCGTGCGGACCTCTTCAATGCCCTCACCTACGCTTAGTAGGTCTGACGTTGAGCCGTCAACGAGAATTAAAGCTCCACAACTCAGACGTCAGAGCCATGTCGAAGATCAAGGACATTGTACTCCACGTAGACGAAGCAAGACATCGATTTGCTGGTCATGTGTTGAGGAGATACGACGGAAAATGGAATTCTGCGACCATAGGATGGTACCCGCGTGACACGTGACAAGAAGCGACCATCTGTCCGCCCTCCTCTACGCTGGGCCGATTCTCTGGCCTATCGCAACAATGTTTATGATCATACTTCTCTTAAGGTCTCTATGCACTGGACTAGCAAGGCTCAAGACAGAGATCAATGGAAAAGAAGTTGGGACCGGCGCAAGGTCAACCGCCGTGCTGAAGAACGGGTCGCCTAAGTAACCTAAGTAAGTAAGAGGATTGATTGACACCACATGAATCAAAGGGCGTTGAGAAAACTCTTGCCTACTTGGAATGGAAGGGCTTTGAGTACCTGAAGAAGGGGGAATATCTAAGCAGGTCACCTGACGTAAACCCCCTCAGTTACCTGGTTCAGGCGGAGTTCAATAGGGTAGTCTACAGTGGCGGAGAAATCAACAATCTCGCTGAACTCAAGCACCCACTCGCGGTCGCGTGGCAGAATCTCTCGATGGCGCTCCTCCAGAAGGCTGTGGCGGAGTATCATGGTAGTATTTAATATGCTCTTCAATATGGTGGTAGAAATGTCCGATAAGAACTTGATAAAGTGTAACTTATAGCGCCTCGAAAGTCGAGGAAGAAAAAAGTTTTTTTGCTTCCCCCTGTACACTACACTTGATACACTGTATACACTACATACTACATACACACTACCCTTGATACACTATATACACTACGCTATATACTTTACTTGATCTGCTTGCTCTGCTAGACCGTCGACTCAGAAATCAGAGTAAAAGCCCTTGCAGGAGACGAAGCAAAAGTTTTCGCGCCAGCGGGATGCAAACCAACGAGCATTTTGCTATGAAGCCGGACCTTTACTACTATGCCAGGGCTGCGCTATCCGTAATCGATCAGCAGCGCCTACCAGCCAAAACCGAGTTTTCGCAAACTTTGACCTCCCAGAACTAGTCTGCGAGGTCAAAGTACTAACGCACGTAACACTTTTAATGTGCATGTTCGTAATCAGCATTCGAGACTATCGATATACCTTGGTCTCCATTCAAAGTTCCATGGGAAGTTGGAACCATTTAATTGTTAGTTGACTTTCAAAATGAAATATTTCACAAGGTATCACAGAGTTCATACCATTTTCCAGTATGTGGACGGGAGTTGACGACAGTATTGCCCACCTCAAATAGCGCCGAAATAGGGGAAAGGTTGTCGTTTTGTAGCAAGCAGAATTCGATTTTCCCTAGGAGTTAGATTCTGTTTAATCAGAAAAGTGCATTTCATGATGCTCTTTTAAGTAGTTGGATCATTTAGAATGGTCAAGGTCTCCCAAAAGGCGAACTTTCTTTGTCGTCTTTCGTCTCCACACTTATCAAGTAGTTAAAAATTTTTCTGGTTGGATTTCTTATAGTGTCTATGTTTACAATGTTTACACAATAGTTGCTGAAGATTTTTTAGAGGTGGGGGATAGGGGTGATTTAAGGAGTTCGCTTAGCTTCCGTATCGCACGTGCAGACAGAAGTTAAGCAATTTGTATTATCCTCCTTTTGTGCTCGTCAGTAAAGGAAAGGATTGATGACGCGTTTAACAATAATAATTTCTTATTTTATATTGATGTAATTTTGTTAATTTGACCAAATTTTGTGAAATTTGTTTTTATTTCTCGTGGAGTTTTTGAGCCTTCAGTTAATATATGTAAATGTTAAAAATCAAGTTGTTTTAGTGCTATGAGGGAAGCATGAACTTTCGTTATTATTTGACTTACCTTTATGCACAAATACATGTAAGTTCATGCACAGGCATACGATGTGCGCATGCATACATACAAGCACAGGAAGAACTTCTTACATATTCATTTACTTTTCTCAAATTATCTTGAAGAACTCACCAACGACTGTTCTTTCTTTCATGATGAATGAGGGTAATTAAGTTAGCTTGTTTTCATTCGGTGTATCAGGGTTAATCAACTTGGACTGGTTTTAGTTCATTTTTTGATATTTGAATTTTCCGGTTTATTTCTCATCATCACCCTTGAGATGCATTAAGACAAGTGTACTCCTTTCTGAATCTACGAAAAACCTGCTCCAGGAACCAGACTTATTATTAAAAATCTTTGATCTTAGAACTAAAACAATATGTTTTATCAAACATTTTTGTGTATATTTTGTTATTGCCAAGTTGTTCAGGAAAATCCGCTTACGCTCGCAGAAACTGTGGAGCTTCGTCGCTGCTCCGGTCACACTGACCATGATCTGATAGTAGTCGTCAGCAACACTGAGTACGGGCGGATCGTTGTTTCAGGTGACCACCTTCCTTGAAGTTCTTAATGCTGTGACCATGCCTCCTGAATGAGAAACCTCCGAACAAATATCAATTACCTTTCGCAGATGCAACTATAGTCTCCTTTGCTGCGGATGATAGGGCGTGTCAGCGCGGCTGCGTTTGGCGCGGCGCGAGCAACGTTTTGCTTTTTTTATGCGAACGAAAAAAACGCCTTCATTTAACCCATTGCGTACCACGTGCTGCACCATGTGCAGCACGCTCATTCGTCGCTGTATGGCCCGTGCTGCACATGGATCCGCTCCGTCTGGATTATTTTGCATACTTTTCTGCTAGAAAGTTGGGAGCATGTTTTCGAACACGGAGAACAACATAAATACGTGGGACCTCGATCGCTGAAGTAGTACTCGGGTTATTGACCTCTTTCATCAAAAACTTCAGCTGTGATCTTCTTCATTTATTTTCAACGTCCTTAAACACTCATAAAGGATTAAACAGGACACCGTTGATATGTGTGGAAACACTTAATGCAGAAATATTGACCGCAGGTTGTGCATCTTATATTCACTAGTGTTGTGTGGTTTCTAGCGTACAGAACACCAGTCGTCCGGGAAAGGGTCCTGTAGCATGAGATGCACCTCCTTAAAGACAGCCCCCGCGCTCGAGTAGTACATGGTCGTCCTTCCTTGTGCAAGTAGTACAGCCCCCAAGCTAGAGATTGTCCCACTCTATTCGTCTGCACAGCGACCGAGAAGCGAGCTTCAGCCGCTGCAAGTTCTAGTTCTAGCCCGCTCAGTTGGACCGCCTTACTTGCTAGATGTCCTCCGACGGAGGCCACTCAATTGTTCTTAGTTGGGGCGGCTGGCATTGCTAATGCCCATGGATAATTCTGCTCCCCTTTACTACAGTTTACTCATTGGAGGTATATACATTCAATTCAACTCATTTCGCGAGGTGAAACGCGTAAAAAGCACGAGTGACGCAATTTTCGTGATGCAAACCTCGACGCACAAAATGTGCGCTACCGTATTCCCAAATTCAGACACGCGTTGATAAAATTCCTTTTTCCCTCCAAGAGTTTTTCCTCTGCGTTTTTGTTGTTTTCTTTTTGTATTGTTTTTTTTTGTCACTGGATGATATCAACTACTGCGAGATGTGAGAGAGAGAGATTTGTGAGCTAGGGTTGCACAGAGACCGGAGGTGTAACTGTGAGGGAGCGATTTTGTTTATGTTGTTCTGGAGGACGCTTCTTGCCTGTTTTCTTCTTTGGGAGATTACTTATCAGCTAGTGTTTCATAATTGGAAAGCAGCTATCCATGAGACTTTTATCGCGGGAGCTGTCTTTAAGTTCCTCTTCGATCCACCTACCTCGTACATCTTCGGTCTCGAGGAAGCGCTCGCTGGTGCGTTTTATCCTTCTAAAATGGGCTCTGTAATGCCGCACTTGAACTCACTGAACGCCTTTCTTGACGACCAGTAGTCTTTGAGGTTTGTTCCGAGTTCGAACCCTATTTGGAAATAAATCGCCAGAAACTTGAGTAGTTCGCACTACAGTACGGTAACTTCAGTAGGCGAACAATCGTACACCGTACCCCAAATGAGCCGCAAATAAATCTGGAGGCACACCAAACACAGTATCTCACGACAACAGCGTAGAAATCGCTTGTTGGGGAACGTAGTTGTTGCGATGCTAAGGATATCCAAAGGATTAGAACTATTGCATGTGATTAGAACGATTGCATGGAGTAGTGCTCGTAAGAACTATAGGTCCGTTGGATGCTCCAATAAATCATTTTTCTATTTATAAATGTACTTGTATAATTGGGCTCCAACGGCACTCATCAGAAATAGTCCGCGTTGAGTCAGAATTTCTCATAGCATTGCGGCGGAGTCTTTACACATTACTGAGGCATCTTGCTGAAGCATTTTCCAGATGGAAGTGTCACGACTTTCGCGAAATTGATTAAAATGGTGCAACAAAATAGCCTTGCATGTTTTCTCCTTCACAGGTCACGCAATGCCCTGTTTAATGCTTGAATGCTATGATTATGATTAATGAGGAAATGAATGTGAGTGATTAATGCCCTGCTTCTTTCCATGTTCAAGTAGTGGTTTCAATTAGCCACATTCTTAGACATGGTTCTGATGACAATATAGCCTCCTTGTCTTGTGTTTATCAGTGCCTGCTTGCTTCCTGTTGGTTTCCTGCGATACGAGGAATGATGACATGCATAGTTTTTTTTTGAACAAAATACCTTAGTACGAGTACGAGATCCATACTCAGCTCTGTCATCGCCACGATGGCCATGACCTCTCCCCCTAATCCCGCATCCAACTCTTCGAGGCGTGGGCGTAGCCCCAAACCCTATGCTTGTATAACCAAGATAAACGGTTGGACTATTCGTGTCATCTGCAATCTACAAAGCCGCTACTGAACGGCCACAACAAGCTCTATTCACAGCTTCAAAAATAAGCTCGCAGATTAAACCTCAACTACTCGAGCCATTCGAGGAGCGGTGCTGAAATGAGGAGAAAAACTTCTGCTTAGTGCAACAACATTCGTTCACTAGTGTGGAAAGCGAAAACTTTCTCATTCCGATGCAGTCGTGTTGTTTTCAAAACCTAAACAGATTTTTATTCAATCGAGAATCAAGACAAAGCTACTTGGACTAGGTTGCGGTGAGCTGCGTTCATAATACTCGTCTGCATTTGAGCGTTTCGGGCGAAAGGAACGTTAGCTATCGACCTAGGGTTTTGAAACTTATCAGCGGAATGCTAGCGTTTTGACCAGAAACTATTGTGTATGTGTCGATGCCAGATCGATATCCATTTATTTATTTATATAAACTATTGTATGCATTAATAACTAGTTAGCTAATTAGAAGTGAACCACGGAATGACAATAGGAATGATACAGGGCGAAGAAATAATAGGTAAGAAAAAAAAACTGTCAATGTATACTATTATTCACAGTGTTATTGTGATCATATATGTATATATAGGTGAAAAAATAGGGTGGGAACGGGGGGGGGGGGGGGTGGGTGGTGGACGATACGGGAAGGGAGGGGCTGTGGCCGGCCAACACTGCAAACCGTTGCTGGGATTTCGGCTCCGGATACCATCATAGTAGGTCCGCCAACCCTCCGTAGTCCACCATAATCTGCACGGTGGGTTCCTGGGGGTAAAGGGGCAAGGTGAATAAGAAGGAAGAACTCTCTAGATTATACTAGCAAAGATGAAGAGAAAATGAACAAAATGCAGACCGAGAACGACGTTCCAATGCTGAAATGTGATCAGTTACAGTATGATTACCAACTCCTACACTAAAGAATCAACTAGTTACCCTTATTGTATCAATGTGGTCCCATCTTCCCGTATTCAATAGGCTTACCTCGTACTGAAGAAAGTCGTACAACTGGAACAGTATGAAAATCGGCTAGTGAGCGTAGAACACAGTTGCTCATTACAGATTCCGCAAGTCTTATAACAGCATTTGCAAGGGAAATACTCATTGCAACTCAGAGCTGAAATTGAATAGAGTGCATCCGTAAACAGCAGCACCTATCCTGTGCCACCATGCCGGTCTTTTACGGCATATTTGCGCCTAGTGTTGATATTCGTTAGGCGGACGCACTGTCGATCGTGTATCGGACTCATCAGAACTGATAATTATGCCGGATTTTGATTGTTGGACTCTAACAGTGTTGGGAGCCATCCTGCTGTTTCAATAATCTTGATAGATGACTCTGAAAAGTACAGGATCGCTTTCACCTGAATAGATCGCGATTGAGGCTGTTCCAAAGAGGGACCACCTTGACAAGGAAGGATTCTGCATATGCACTGGAATTGGGTTTGTAAGGTCGCACGCGATAAGGATGACCTCTAGAGATATTTATGCTTGGTGGAATATCAAAAAGATCAGATAGCTGCAAGCAACTTTCGTCTGTTGTAAGTTTGTACATCAGACAAAAATCAACCAACTTCCTGCGAAACTCGAGGGTGTCCGCTCTAAGTATGCGGAGACGTTCCTCATAGGAGTATGTCGTTAGACCCCTGCGCATGAAGCAACGATAGGTAAATCTTTTTTGCACCTTTTCGACTTCATCTATGAGTTATCTTTTGCCGGGTGACCAAAGCGGTGTGCAGTACTCTAGCAATTCTGACGTATAGAATAAAATCGGAAGAAATAAGACGGATCTCGGATTTTGAAGGCTCTTAGTATGTAATTGGAGATGGTGTAAGCGGCACGCACTCTATCTCTTATGTAGCTCTCAAAATCTAGTTTGTCGCTGTAGGTCAGCCCCAAGTCGCGGACCTGGTGAACCCGAGTCAACGGCTTGCCATCTAGAGTAAAGGAGGATTCAGGATGAGTGCGACCCAACCCCATTACTGTTGTTTTCGAAAGTGAAATCTCCAAAGACCACATTCTATACCACACTTGTATAGCGTCAAGCGCCCTCTGGAGCAAGCAGCAGTTGTTGATCGTGTATATTTTAGCATCATCCGCATACATATTGCAAAAGGAACCAGATGGGAGGCAAGTGTTCGAATCATTGGTAAATATAATGAACATTAGAGGCTCTAAACACGTCCCTCGAGGAACTTTACTGGGGGTAAAATAAGGGAAGGATAAGCTGTCGTTAATCCTCACTGATTGTTCTCTGTCACTGAGGAAGGATCGAAGGAATTTGAGTAGTCGGCCTCTGATGCCGTATGCAGCGAGTTTCCTGACAAGCAGGGGGATAGAGAGCGAAAGCTTCGGCATAGTCTATGTAACAAACAGAAACAAAGTTCCCTTGGTCCATTTCTCTATGCCATAGCGGAACTGTAGAAATGAGGGCTGACGTAGTTGACTTGTGCCTGAGGAATCCATGTTGGCTGAATCCATGCTATTCTTCTCGCCCAAAACGTCTAAAAAATGCTCGTACGATACCAATCACTACACATACGTGCATTGTGCATGCAACTTCAACGCTGCTATCGTGAGATGATGTGTTTGGTGTGCACCCAGATTTATTTACGGCTCATCAGGGGTACGATGTACGATTGTTCGCCTACTGAAGTTACCGTACTCTGTTCGCACTCATCGAGAATAATCCAGTTTGAGTGCTTTGCGACAGCACAACGATTGGTTTCTCTCACAATCAAATCAACAAGATCGTCTGAGAAAAATCGCCGGAAAAATTGGATTGGATGCTGGTAAGATAGAACATATTCATTCAGTGCACCACCGAAACCTTGAAAGGCGAAATTGTTCTGCCTGCTGATATTTGGGGTCCATTGAGTCCCTCCATCATTTGTATTCGAGCCTTTTTCGCTTGATTCCCAATCGGACTCATCACTTGAATGACTCAGGCGGACAACCATATCTTCTGGGGTATCAAGGTCCTCTTCCACCACTTCGTCGTCCCTTTCAATCAGAAGCTCATCAAACGATCTATTCAGCGCGTCCATCATTGCCTATCTGGAACGGCTACTATAAATTAGGCGTGGTTTCCCAAAAAATAGCCTGGAGAAGCGAAATGGCGTACGTTGAGTTTATACTTCGCTGCTGGCGCGAAAAATACCGCTCTGCGTGACCGCGTGCTGCACCATGTGCAGCACGCCGCCGGCGAGGTTGCGAAATATGGCTCGAGCACACGCGGCAGCCAGCGAAAAAATGCCGCGGTACGCAATGGGTTAATTGGGACGTAAGGTAAACTACAGACTCGCACTTGAGCATCCGGCATGGGTCCCGGCACGATTACCCTGAAGATGCTGCGCGCGCTCATACGGTCGCACAACCGCGAAGTATGAAAGCGGTCGTATTTTGCATAATCGAAGATCAGGCGCGCACCTTGACGAAGCTCAAAGGAAGCAAAACAGATGTTTCAATTTGGATCGCTTTTAACTGACTTGCAACAGTGCTCATTGTTTATAATGTATACATCATCCATTTAAGAGCGAAAACCCTTTTGGTCTCCATTGTGTGTTAATTTCAGATCTCAATCACTGTAAGGAATGTAGATAGTTTCTCGGTACTCAACAACTTGATGGGTCACATCCAAAAGCTGGCCACAGTTCACCAGAACGGTTCCACTGATACAACCGGGAATTATTTGAAACAACCAGACCCATTTCCCTGTCGCCGTTTCCCAGATAGGGTACTCTGTGAGAAGCGTTGCGTATAAAGGTGCCGTTTGCTTTGCATTGCTGAAGGAGCACTGTATAACTCACAAAATGCCAGCATCATATAAGGCATGTAATTGCAGGACCCGCAAAATGAACGTGCAAAATTGATTGTATTGCTACGATGAAGTGTACAGAAGCTATTTCCAACTGCTCTCTTGAAGAAGCCATTTCGAGCGAGAATGCTTAAAGTTAAGCAAGCGGGTACACTTTAGAGGAAATGTCCCCATAATGATGGGCGAGGCGCCTAAACATGATAAGGAGACGTGTGTTCCTCCTTACTCGACTTTACCTCCAGTCCAACGCAAATTTAGTGGGAGACGCCACATCATAAACATTATTGTACAAGATTCGATGCTTTTGTGAGTATAGTGTGGTGATATTCCCATGTTGAGTTCATAGTAGTCAACTTAAGATGCTACTCGCCGGTCGCGGTGGATGATTATGATGCCCTAGCGCGGAACCGCGCCGCGACCGCGCGCTCGCAAAGGCCGGATGCTCAAGTGCGAGTCTGTAGTTTACCGTCACCCGTTAATTGGGACGTTCGCCAAATGCGGCCGTGCTGACACGCCCACTCATCCTCGCCAACGATCCTGTAGCTAATTGCGATTGGCATGCATTTGCGAACAGATTCGCTTGTCTTTCGGACGAGAAAAGCATATCGTTCATTTGAATGGTTGTATTTTTTTTTCTGCATTCAGTCACTCCTTCTTTCAGGAGACATTTTTGAGTGTGCGAATGATGACGCACAATGGAGGGACGTTTCCCGTTATCCGGATCGCCAGGAGAAGAGTCGTTTGCAAATTGAGGAAATGGCTGACTGGATTGTACCTGGTCATGGCCCCATGTTTAAAAATGAGAAGATTGTTCAAGAATGAGGAGTCCATTGTTATTAGTAGAAATGGCGCAATATGCTTCGTACAGTTCCATTTGGATGTTTTTTGACCTTTATGCAAGATATTGGTATTGTCACTCTGAAAGGTCAAATAATGCCTTTTGAGTTACTGTAATGCTGCTTGTATGATATTAAATCTATCTGAAAATTTGAGCGCACAAAAGGTGTTAGCGGTACTGAATTCCGCATACTTATTTTCATGGAGTTGCTCAGTTCCAAAATTTCACCAGTTTTTGATATCACTCTGTAGTAGGAACTTAAGGAAGAAGCTGCGTCCTTGGACACTTAAAAGGGAATGATTTGAACTTCCCATGGAACTTTGGATTCAGATCTAGGTACGTTGATAGAGCCTCGAATGGATTACAATATGCGGCTAATGCCGTTTGGACTCCAGAAATTTCGGCTGCGAGCTCATTTTCAAATTGCCTAAGTCACCACATCCACTAAACACTTGTATATAGGGGTAATTCAACATCCTGATTACGAGTATGACACTCAATCTTGGCGCTGGCGCCAAAAGATGACACTACGATTACCTCCTGGGCTCAGCCTTAGCAGAGCGCAGGTAACCGTAGTGTCATCCTTTAGCGCTAGCGGCAAAAATGAATGTCATATTCGTGATCACGATGTTGAATTACCCCTATATACAAGTTTTCAGAGGATTTGGTGATCTTGCCACTTTTAAAATGAGCTCGCAGCCGACTTCTGGAGTCCAAACGGCATTAGCCGACACGTGCTGATTAGATGTGTTACAGAACCTCACAGACGAGTTCTGTGTGGTTAGAGTTTGTGGAAATTAAGTTTTGCTCGTAAGCGCTGTGGATCGACCGCTGGCCAGTTCCGCCGTGGCTCAGGCAAAGTTCATACTTGGCGATCGTCGGTACGCGCCAGAGCACGCCCCAACGCTTTTACTCAGACCGCTCGCTCTGACAAATGAGGAATTCCGATTTGTAATGCCTTTTTCTCTTAATAACGGCTACTTGCTGGAAACTGAGGTCTTTCTCTTCCTAGGAGGATCTGGATTCAGGGTACAGCATCGTTGTGTCAACCCATGGGGGGGTCGTACTTTTGCTCTGGGGAGGAGGGGGGAGGGTCGTATTTGTAAGACAAGTTTATTTGATAGTTGGTTTTTTCTTGTGGAAAAGGGGGTGGTCGTGCCTGGGCCCCATTCGAAGGGGGGGGGTCGTACTCACACCGACACTTCGCACATCCCCATGCTGTACCCTGTCTGGATTATAATGTAGGAGATGGTTTCACCTTATTTATTATCTTTCGCCTGATTTATTTGTATATTTATTATTTATTGTCAATTTAGGCCGAGATAAGTGCAGGTGCATTTCTTAGGTGAGCTTCTTATCGTTTCTTTTGTTTTCATTGTTTCAGTTCATGTGTTTTGAAACTTTCCCACTGTCCAAACTGTTCAACTCCCAAAACAGTTATAGTTTACAAGTCTAGTTCAAGCAACAAAAAAGGATACAGAAAGAGACTCACCTAGGAAACAAAACATTAATTTTTATGCAACTTCGAGGAGGAGAAAACTTCATAAGTTCATGTATAGGCTCGAAGAATGGAAGAAGAAACTATAAAAATTACTCTAAATGGAGACCCCTTGCTTTTTGCTCATTGATATCCTGAACAGAGAAGAAAATAGAAAGAAAAGCCACAAGTTTCATCTACCTTTCCTTGAGTCAAAACGAACTCTAGTACCTGAGTCAATTGCAAAAGAAAAAAAGCAGCAAATTAAGCCACTTTTTCCTAATAGCACTCGGACCGGTCCAAGTAATAGCATTGGGGCGCGCTGTGACGCGTACCGACGATGGCGGCTTTCGCGAAGTATGAACGCTGCCTCAGTGGTATCGGTCGCGCTTCAAGGGCGCGACTTGCAAGGTTTGCTCCCCGTCGGTGCTAAGATTTTTGTTTTGGCTCTAATGAAAGCTTTCGCATAATTTTTGAAATTTCTACGAATGATCGACCCAGCAGAGTGACTACGTCGAGCATCTTACTTGCGAGATCAAATATACAGTGCAGTTCTCAGCAGACGGTGGGACGGTCCTAAGGCCACGCTGGCGAGCGGCCCGATAGTTGCCTGTTCGGTGGATGGCCGCAAAAACCTTGCCTCTGCGTCTCTTACTGTGCACTCTGCGCTCTCACACGCCGCCGCACCGTCTACCCACTCTTCCGCTCTGGGCTCTTACCGATCGATAATTGCTCTCGACCAGCTGATTTCTGCCGCATTTTCGCCGTATTTTTGCTAGATTCAGCTTGTTAAAGCTGAAATTTTTTGACTCTTGACTTCAATGTTCGAAGGTGAGCATTCTTACTGAAAATTTACCACATTTTGCATGAATTTAGCATTAAATTGGGAAAGAAAAAAAATTGAAATTGGGAATTTAAGCATGAGAAAGCGAACCATTAAGGCAACTTCGAGCTTCGAAAAACTGTCAGAGATGGTTCTCGATAATAACGAGATAACATCCGAGACACTGCTTGAAAACTCGGTCAATATCATAAAATAAATGGGGATATTAAGGAAAAGTTTGGAGAAATTGTGAAAATCAGAAAGAAAAACAAGTTTCCTAGGGGAATTTCATGCTAAATCAATGCAAAGGTGGAATAATTTCAGTGAGAATACTCACCTTCGAACATCGAGGTCAAAAGTCGAAAAATTTCAGCTTTGACAAGCTGTATCTAGCAAAAATACTGCGAAAATGCGGCAGGAATCAGCTGATCGAGAGCGTCAGCAATTATCGATCGGTAAGAGTCCAGAGTGGAAGAGTGGGTAGACGGTGCGGCGGCGTGTGTTAGAGCGCAGAGTGCAGAGTAAGAGACGGAGAGGCAACGATGATAATTTCCTGAAAGTTTTCGGCTTCCCATCGACACGCAATCACCACAACGCTCACCAGCGTGGTCGTAGGGAACGCCCCACCGTCCGGTGAGCACTCAACTGTAGAATTGCTCACTGTATATCTCTTACGACGCTTACAACTTCTCCGACATTCAAGATTGAACCAGGATTTCAATTTGACCGAAAACTTGTACTGAAACTAAACTTGCTCTTTAGTTTGACCCCTAAATGCGAATATCAGGTCCGGTTGAAGGAAGCATGTGTAGCCGCGCCACAACTAGCTGGGCAGGCGCTGGCGCCAGGCCACCATAAAAAATCGAACCCACTGAAATGCTGCCTCTAGCGGTAGTTTGAATTGCGGGCTGCGAATATTGCAACCGTTGAGCTTGAAAACGTACGCTCTGAAGACGTCAACACCAGGAACTTTTCGTGTTTCTATCACCAGCATTTATAAAGATGTTCGTATTCAAGGGTCAACCTAACCACAGGAACAAGTTTTGGTCAAATAGAAGTTCCGGTCCAAACTTTGCATTCACGGAACGGTTGTAAGCGTCATGTGTGAAACCGAGTGACCAATTCTAATTTGATCTCTTAAGTCAGATACCTGATCTAGTCACTCTGTTGGGTCGTTAATGCAGAAATTTCAACAATTGATGTAAAAGCTATTATTAGAGTCAAAGCGGAAAGCTTGGCACCGACGGGGAGCAAAACCTATAAGTCCCATAGTGCCATTAGAGCGAGACCGTTACCATAGGCCACCGTGGAACCGGCCACCAACCGATGCGCAGCGCTTACGAGGCAAAACTGAATTTTCGCAAACTTTGACCACTCAGAACTCGTCTGAGAGGTCCCCGTAGTGCTTTTGATCTACATATTCGTAATCAGCATCCGGGGCTCTATCAACGCACCTAGGTATCAAGTTCCATAGGAAGCTCGAACCATTACCTTGTTAGTGGTTTTCTATTCCGCGCTCAAGTGGCACGAGGTATGAACGCCTTATGAAGATTACTGTGACGAGGTTGCAACGAAATGAACGTTCAGGCCGAGCAATGACTGGGTTTGTGGGATTCTAGCGGCGTATTTTGGGGAACACAGGGCTGTCCTCAATCATTTAGTGAGCCGAGCCTAACCGACACGAAAATTCAATTGAAAAGGTTATTTTATGCTCTGTCAACGGTCCAGGATACCGCGACTACTACGCGAAGACCGTCAGCACCGCCAAACTCAAAGAGTTCGAACGGTTTAGAACGGAATTAGGAGAAGACGTTGTGGACTGTACACTTTTGTTGAAGTCACTGTTATTGTCCCTATAGAACACAAAATATTCGGCTTTATTTTTCTTTTGCTGCCCCAACCATCCAGAACTGAGCAGGTTTTTGACCAACTTTTCTATCCGCTAACAGATTTGGCTCAAATATTGTCTCCTGGGGTAATTTGACCTCTTCAATATCTGGTGCCCGCGCCACAGGCGCCGGTGATTTGAGGCATGGCATTTTGGCGCCAGCACCTGTAGCGCAGTCGCCAGGAGGTTTCACGTTGAGCGGATGTGATGTTCACATTCAGGAGGTCAGTCTACCCCTGGGAACTAGTTTTTAGTGGATTTGGTGGTTTCGTGTATTTTGGCGCCCGTGCCACATGCGCCGGCGCCAGGAGGTTTTGTGTCAAGCGGATGTGGTATTTATGTCCAGGAGGTCAAATTACGTCAGAGAACAAATTTTCAGCCAATTTTGTCACCGCAGAAAATGTAAGTTAAAAACAGGCCCCTTTTTGGAAGATTGATGCAGTAAAGGGTAAACCATGCCAAAATTCACCGCAGAAAATGTCGGTTAAAAACAGGCCCCTTTTTGGAAGATTGAGGCAGTAAAGGGTAAATCGTGCCAAAATTTCTATTATGAAAAAAGTCGGTGGGAACTTCTTGCCAACCTAATATGTTATTGGATGCTGTAAGGAGGTGGTCATCATTGCGCTATGGTGGGGTGAATTTCTATCTCGTACGGTGCGATGACGAATTTCGCCAAAGACACACAAAGTTCCTCTCTTCAGATGTCATGTCGAAATAGCATACGTCTAACTTATTTGCTGCGGAGGTCCCTATCAGCATCGGACCCACTCCTCGCGGCATCCACATCTACATGGCGACAGGGAAATGCTACCCGGCTTCAGTCCAACTCATCGACGCCATCGCGTCGGCGGAGAATCACAGGTATTGTCAGCTGTTTGCTAATAAGGACCTGAAGCTCTTATCAAAAATTTGGACGCTGATCAATTGTTGGAGATATGTTGCGCACACCTCTCCTATTCAGTAGCGTAGCAGAATCTGGACCGTGGATTGGAGTGCATTGCGGGGATTGGCTGAAGTATTGGGTTGGTCCATAAGCAGCGTCGTTCTTATGATTTGAAATTTCGCGTTAACTACGGTTCTCACTGAGTGCTCAAAGTGGAGTGTGCGTGTGCACGAAGATGGCCATTTTTGAAACCCTGTCATTTGACAACCAGCCGGCTTTGCCGGCTGTCTCCGGCGCGCCTCCTAGGATACTGCGCGGCTTCGCCGCGCTTACCTTCTTCCACACATTTCATTAGCCGCCTAGTATCGGGCCCTTCTTTTACCCGAACAGGTGGTCAACATTCTTTGACCAATAGCATCATACCTGCTCCTTTCAACACTATTACGGCGTATGGAGTGGTGGCAAGGAGCGTTGATCAAGTGGACAGATGAGAGAAAAGCTGGGTATTAGTCGAGCATCTGATCGTACGAAGACAGGTAGGCGCGATGAAGCCTCCCCCCGCAAAGCCGGGCCGTATCACATAGAGGTCTGAAGTGCCTGGAGTGCTGGAACCGCTTGAAGAATTTTTGAGGCTGGCCCCGCTCACCTTGACGCACGCTCCACACGCAACAGGTATGCTTCCACTTGTGAACCGGTTACCCCTCGATGACCTTAAAGACACATGGTACGCTCAAACACATTGAGGGTGTATGAGACTATCAGCCCCCCAGCTGTCGATGTGTCGTGGTCCCCCCGCCCAAAAATGCACGGGATCAGAGTACGAGACCGTGGGAAAGTCGTGATTCCTGTTGCTCCCCGGTGGGCGGGACGCCCGCAACCGTTTGGCAAACTCACAGTTTTTAACTAACAGCGTCCCGGCGGCCGCGTCGCGTACACGCTCTTCGCTCTATTGGCCAAGTCCTGTAATTGCTTTTGGAATACAATGCAACAGCAATTCCTTTACTGCGATAACATTTAGTCTGCGCAAAAATAAGAAGAAGTAATTGCTATAGCAAGAGCCGGGCGATTCGAGCCCGATCGCAGAAATGCATCACGCGATTAATTTATGCGATCCTATTTTCAAGTTTGTATTACACTACATTCGTTGTGGTCGGTCTAGCCTTCGCATCCTTCATCACACACACACACGGACTTTAAGACATGAAGCGATAACCTCAACCTGGGTTAGACATTGCGTTGGCTTGATGTCATGGTTGTCCGTGTTATCGCATCGTCTCCGGGGCAGCGCGCAAACTAGGGATATTCAGAAGCAGCACAGTTGCTCTTGATTCAGCTCTCAACCAGGATCTTCGGTCGTATGCAGCACCCTAAAAATAGCCCCACAAAGAAATGCGTTTACGTATGCCAACCGCGCAATTAACAGACTGCAAAAAGCCAAAGAGCTGCACGCGACCGGCCGCGCGTGTGAGCAAAGAGGATGGCGTAGCAAGGAATTACGACTACCCCACGGCCCGACTCGTGACCGCCCGTGTAGTTGGCGGGGGACCACGAAACACATCGACAGTGGGGGCTGAGCTCATAACCCTGCAGTGGTTTGAAGTACCCGATGTGCTTTAAACCATTTTTCCGGGCTGGAGGCTCGAACGTTTTGCAGATGTTCAACCTGAACACCGCCCACCCGCGGGCACGCCCAATCGCCCACAACATGGAACCTCGCGCTTCTCAACATAACCCTCGCTGAGCTTAACTACTTTCCCCGCTGGATGCGTGGAAGAACCGTTCGCGAATACGCCCGCCTTGCTCGCCACCCCGGTGCAGCTCCGCCTACACGCGGAGTCCGGCGCAAAATCCTTACATTGGATCACTTGGACCATAAATGCCACATTGTTGGCACCTCGCATGCTTTAGGACCAAACACGGACTCTTATACGTGCCCGTGCTAAAAAGCACCGCCATCCACGTAGGTCCCAGCATGCCGTAACACATGGTGAACCTCTGCCAGACCTTAATACTCGACAGGACTCCTGCGACCCTAAACATTCGGGACCGGGAGTTAACCGACCTGTGGAACGGCCGCCCATCTAAAGTACGAGCCACGCCCATTTAGTTATCTCCACTGTTGTCCGGTCAGACCATTGTCTAACTTACTGCCACTCTTCCTCCATCCTCGGGAGCTCGGAGCGAGTAATGACTTTTTCAGTGACATCGCCTAAAATTTGGCACGCCCGCCTGCGGCCACGTGCCAGGCACCAGGTCCGATGCATTTAGTTTGTCCCATGCTCTTAATCCATCGCCACCACTGACCGAACCCCGCCAAGCCTCTTCGTGCATCAATCGTGACAACAGACGAACGCACCACACACACACACGGACATGACGGAATACTAGCAGGATAGTTGAAAGTTGGAATCCGCAGAAAGCCGTCGTAAGTATACGGCGGTGAGAATCGATGTCTGGTAGGGAGGCGTGCACAAAACGACTGAAAGATCAATTCCAACCTCAACAGAGCAACATCCCATCCCCCAGGCTTGGAGTTCAGCTGACACCTATGATCCTTAATCACGGAACGCACATGCCGCAAAATGATGAATAAGCGTCATGAAGCTTCCATACATGAAGCACCATCCCACAATATAAACGGCAAGTCCGTGGTGTGGGTGTGTGTGGTTTGTGTGTGTGTGTGTGTGTGTGGGGGGTGTGTAGTGTGGTGTGGTGTGTGTGGTGTGTGTGGTGGATGCGGTGGGTGTGTGGTGTGTGGTGTGTGTGTTTGGGTTTGTTGGTGTGTGTGTGTGTGGGGTGGTGTGTGTGTTGTGGTGTTGTGGTGGTGGTGTGGTGTGGTGTGTGGTGTTGTGTGTGGTGTGGTGTGTGTGTGTGGTGCTGTGTGTGTTGGGTGTGGTGTTGTGGGGTGTGTCACACAAAAAGCAGAGCACCTACAAAAAACGTGGAGGGAGCGGTTATTGGTGGGGAGGGTGAGAGCAGGGACAAAACCCAAAATAGCACCCAAACGCCATGAGAAGCCCGGCCACGCCACAGCCTGCGGGCGGCGCAAAAAAGTAGCAATCACACGTCATAATTGGTCCAGACAGGCCCAAGAAATTAGGAAACAGCCGCAGTAAAGTTAAACAAAAGGACCCTGGCGACCAAAATAGAGCGGGACAACACTCGAAAGGAGGGCGTACTTGAACGAGCGCGCTCCCTTGTCACGATAAAACACCAAAGGAGGGCTACAGAAGGGCACTCAAGTGAAAAAGTGGAATAGGTTAGCGACTGGTGGGCAAGGCCAAATGGAGGAAGACGGGTGCGGAGCTTAGTTGGAGTGGGGTGTAGGACGGTGTGCAATGCACTTTTTTTTCACACCCCGCTTCTGCTCAGTGGCAGATTAGCCGCGGTGCTGACCGTCCACTAATTGGCTGGCCGCTGCCCTTGTTCCCGTCTCATCGATTACGGCTATCACTCATTTTAAACATGTATAACACAGGACTCGAGAATATGAGGGAAGAAGTGTGAAACTGAATATTGAGTTTAAACGTGAAAAACAAGAGTTAAAAGAAACACATGGAACCTTGCTCCCTCAAACTGTAGCTTTACGTCAAACCATCCGCAAGAACATTATGGAAAAAGTAATCAATTAATGCTTTCTTCAAATACAAATATAAGCACCAATATACAGCTTCATGTGTAAACAAGCACCAGTTGGTTACAAGGGTAAAGATAGTTGTTTGGTTACAATCGTGACTCTCACATGTTCATATTCTTCTCACGATCCTTCACAACTGCCGCCGTTGTCCGCACCCGGTCGTAACATCTTGCGAATCTGGAGCAAAATAATAATCAGTCGGTGCACTGCAACATTAACTTGGAAGAAGCAATGTCCAAGTGATGCCGAATACCAGTGTATGTCTCTGTCTCTTCTTGTGTGATAGTGCAAGGTGCCGGCCTTGATCTGAGATCAATCTAAACGGTTTGGTGAATCTACCAAGCAAGGAATCTTGGGCAGCGAGTTGTGCCGCGCGCGTGAAGATTGCAGATGAAATGCGAAGCCGATAGACTTCCGTGTGCTGAGGAGCTGAGCTGCAGTACGTGCACATGTCTAAGTGAAGCCGACATGCAGATCATTAGGAAGTGGCCAGCTGAAGCTGTATACCTGCAACAAGCGTGTGAAGTGGTGCAATGTAGTGTGGTCGATTGTGGTGTGAAGGATGGAGGAAAAAGTTGGGGCAGAAGCGGCATGTTGTAATGATGGACAAGGTGCGGACATATGTGACGGGGCGTTTGACAGAACCGGCGAGTTCATAGTCCCGAATCTGTAGCATGTTCCTGGGTGGCCTAGTGCTAGAGTTAGAAAGGCTAGGGAGGAGGGAAGCAGCGTGAGAAGAGGATGAGGAGCGCGAAGATCGCGCAGAGAAATCGTGGATTGCCATGGGCGTGGCTCAAGTGAGGTGCAAAGCAGTGCTGGCGGCTGTGTCCAAGACCGCCCCCCTAAAGTACTCTCTAACGATGACCTTTTATCCGGTGTTAGATCCCAAAAGACATCTAGGATAATCAAAAGCGCTGACGGTCACATTCACGAATGACCGCCCGCTTGAAGGCGGTAATTGCTCTTTTATATATCTCGCTATAAACGCAATAGACCCTCTTTTCCATTCGAGTTGAAAAAAGGTCTCCACAATGTTTTTTCTATTAATCATCGTTAGAAGAACTTAATCCTCATTCAGTCTCACACTTCCGATTCATGATTTGAGTTGTGGTTAAGCAGGTAGGTGGTTTGAACAGCGTAATCGATGAGAGGTTTAGAAGCACGAGCCATGCATTAAGTGGGTCACTCCGCAGCGACCTCTGCCATTAAATGAGGAGGAAGAAGTGCGCAAAAAAGCAGTGGCAGCTGCAGCACACGTGACATAGTCCCGTTGAGTGGCATACGGAAGATACGTAGCCACCACCTACGGCATATCCCGAGCCTGCTCAGCATGACGCCGGATTGCTGGCCCAGCGCTGACCTCGGGATCACCCACACCCGCCCTCAACGGAGCGAGATGAAGCGAATCGATTTCATCTAGTAGTAGTTATTCGATATCAGAGTAAATTCCCCCAATTCCATATGAGAAGACGACACAAATATATCGGGATGCGGGGAAACGGGAGCGGGGGTGGGAAGGAAATTCAGAGTGTCCATGTTTGTTAACGATGCACCACGTTACATCTGCTGTGGAATCTTCCAAAGGGGCACAGACGTGTGAGGGACCGGGCTGATCGAAAAACACTTCCACTGGAGAAGTGAACACGCTCCGGTCCGCCCGCCCAGCCGGGACTGCGCCTGATACCACAGTTAATAGATAAGTTCGCTGGCTATACAGAGATAGTAGTTACCGGCGTCCCAGGCGTCCCGCTATGTGTTGCTGATATTAATTTCGTGAATACGAGCGCCAACAGTGGTAATAATTCGACAACACCGTGTCTCATGCACCACACACAAACACACCCCTGTCTCGCTTTCCCGCGTATAGCATAAGAAGCGCAAGATATTTGGAGATGCAATATCCACTAAGCAAAGCTGCTCTTGATGACAGCTTGAAGTTGGCTTAGGCCATCAAGATCTGGGAATTCGGACCCTGTAAATGTGCATCGGGATTCCTCTTGAGGAGTGACTGCTTGCAGAACCTCCCCTAACTTTTGAATGCCTCTTGAGGAGCGACTGCTTGCAGAACCTCCCCTACTTTTGAACGTAAAACATCGAGGAAAGGTGATGCTTGATCACATAAGGAAGGATTTGATGATCCACAACGATTCCACAATCTTTGGCATGAATCTTCGTGAATTAGGTAACTCAGTAAGCACTAAGTCGGACTCAATAGCGCGTTAGTTTCGATGCTTGTCTGTGAGGTCGAAAGAAATCGTTGAATAATTTGAACGATCATAAGCGTTCCTAAGAGACATAGTCTCTTGGCTATTTACTTAGCAACCCTATGTGGTTTTCGGTTTTTAATTAGAGGTGAAAAGGGGAGGCTGTCGAACATGCTCGATTTCGTCGACCTGACGCTGCAGCTTGAGCACTTAAATATTTGTGTGAGAAGTTGTTCGAGGAATAGGGCAAGGAATTCTCTGCAAAACGATATAAAACTCAATGGCAGAACATTCGGTTCATCACGTTTCGTTGAGCAGCCAGGGAGGGGTCAGCGCAGCAATTAAGTGAGGTCATGCTGCAGACAGACCTCGGGATATAGGTGGTGGCTACAGTATCTTACACTATGCCACTCCAACTAAAGGTGCTCACCCAGGAAAGACACTCGAAATGGGCGGGGCGTATTTGAGATGGGCGGCGCTTCCCACAAAGGTCGGTAACTCCCCGAAAATGTTTAGAGATTGCAGAAAAGTCCATGACGAAGATGAACGTCTGGCAAGAGTCCACTATGTTTACGACGTAATGAGGCCCGCCTGCAGCGGGCGGGGCGTGCATTTGAACACAAGGTACAAAAGAGAAGTCGTAGTTCGGTCCTAAAGCGCTGCAGATGGTGCCAAAAAATGGATTGTGGTACCCAAGTGATCAAATGTAAGAATGTGCGAGGCACTCCCGCTGTGGGCGGAGCTTGCGCGGAGGTGGGCGCAGCCAAATTCGGAAAAAATTCGCAAAATGGTCCCAAAGCACTCCATACACCGGAAAAAAGAAGTTTAAGATCAGGGAGGGGTTATTAGTTGAGAAGCGCGAATCATACGTTGTGGGCAGGGCGTGCCCCGAGGTGGGTGGAGCCAAATTTAAAAAATTCGCAAAACTGTTTCAGAGCACTCCAGACACTGGGAAAAAGTGGTTTAAGGTCATCGAGGGGTCACCCGTTCACAATCGTAAGGCATACCTGATGTGTGTGGAGCGTGCGTCAAGGTGAGCAAGGCCAGCCTTAAAAATTCTTCAAGCGGTACCAGAGCACTCCAGGCACTCCAGACCTCCATGTGATACGGCCCGGATTTGCGGGGGGAGGCTTCATCGCGCCTACCTGTCTTCGTATGATAAATGCTCGAATAAAGAAACAGCTTTTCTCTCATCTGTCCACTTGATCAACGCTCCTTACCACCACTCCATACACCGTAATTGTGTTGAAAGTAGCAGGTATGATGTCATAGGTCAAAGAATGTTGACCATCCGTCCGGGTAAAAGAAGGGCCCGATACTACGCGGCTAATGAAATGTGTGGAAGAAGGTAAGCGCGGCGGAGCTCGACGATGCCCTGCTGCATCTCAGAAGGAGGCGCGCCGGTGTCAGCCGGCGAAGCCAGTGGTCTCAGTTAAAGGGATAGGCTCAAAAATTGGTGGATAATTTCTGCAGGCAGTTGCTTCCCAAGAACGACGCCACATATGATGAGGTAGTGTGAAAACTCTTTTTTGGCGACTCAGTACTCCAATTTAATCACAAAAAATTCGACAAAAACCAAGGAAGAAGGGTGACGTCACAGCTTTACAGAGCAGAAAGTTAGCCATTTAGAACACATTGGGGAACAAATCTGTTTTTGCACCAAATCGTATACAAGAAAAAACGCTATCGTCAATGGGCCAACCCAATGCATGTTTTTATCCTCTCACAGTCAGACGGGCCTGATATCAATTAACCGACGCAGAAGGGGTGGATGTTCAGTTGACCCGTCATAGCCAAGTTTGTGTCTGAACCCCGTACAATGTCGGTGATATCCTATTCTATTCGGAATTCCTATGCCTCTCGTAAAAGCTGTGCTTACAGGCGTACCGGCCGATCGTGGAGGAAGTGCTATTGAGGACCTCGTCGTACCTCGTGTGGTCGCACCACCCCGTACGTCAGCTATCGGAGTAGAGCAGTGGACTCATGGACTTGATTCTGTGCGTGTTTGACAAAATAAGGTCGCTTTGATATTTCAAATGAACGATAGGTGTTGTTGTTTCAGACGAATATGAGTTTGGCACTGGATGAGTTCTTTCGAAGAAAAGCCGTCAGAGACCTCGCTACTGAAAATGGACTCAACAATAAATTATTTGTTACAGCTTACAGATCATTTCGTGAATACTGCCTCTGCGAAAAGGTAGGCGAAGTGGTCTCTTACGTTCCTCTTTTCCTTTATTCACCATTCATTCATCTTTTCAAAGGGAGGAGTTGAGCCAGCTCTATTGGTGCTGTTTCAAGATATTATTAAAGATGGTCACGACGTCGAGAGCCTTTTCCCATATTTTCTCGCTCATGCACGTAAAGTGAGTTTAATCGTTGGTATGTATTGGAAATATCAAGATCATCAGATACAGTTCGTGTATGCAGTTCATGTCTGTAGAAAGAGTTGTCTTGCAACTTACTCGAGTACTACCTCACCCTCAACGAGTGAATCACTATGGTGATGCGTTCAGCGGTCACATCGTTCCAAGGTTCACAGTCTTGTGTAGCTCGTTCTTTAGCTGGCGTATGAACAAAGGACTACAAGAATGCAAGATATGAATTTTGGCCACTTTTGTTCACGACTGACAAACAAGCTTAGGTGAACTATGAAAGCAGTACGCAACGATTCATTGATATGATCAAAGCAAGGCTTCCAGCGTTCACTGATAACTATTCCGCTGGGAAGTAGTGAACTGACTTCTGCGGCTTGGAGACATTAACGATCGGGAATTCATAGTTTCTTACACCGCTTGGCTTTTCTTAACCTTTACCCCACATTCTTGAGGTTTTTCCACATTTGGAAGCTATGGATGATTTGCGGATGATTTCTGATTTAACGCAGCCGCACAATTGGTATCCTGATGCTCGTACTGTTCAACGGAAGATAATTTTCCACGCAGGGCCGACCAATTCAGGAAAGACCTTTCATGCATTGAAACGGTGAGCATAGTGGTTTCATGAAAATCCCCAGCTTAACGGCACGGTTTTTGGCAGTGTTCTGGCTATACTTTTAGCACTCCACCTGTTTCAGATTTGGAGAGGCGAAGAGCGGAGTATATTGTGGACCCTTAAAGTTACTCGCTTCGGAAGTGTTCACAAGAAGTAATGAACTGGGGATCAAGTGCGATTTGGTGACCGGTGAAGAGAGAAGGTGAGTTTATTGTGATTGCTTATTATTTTCCCTCACACAACCTATTTTCGGGTATGCTGTCGACAATTTTCACCCAAGTGCGCATCTCTCTTCGACTGTTGAAATGTTGTCTACACAAATGAGAGTGGAGGTGAGACAAATGTCAACTTGTACTATAAATAAGCGTATGACTAAGCACATTGAAAGATTTTACTTAATTTTATTTGGTGCACATGAAAGGGCACGATAATGTGTGGCTGACTTCTTCTCGAAGGGATAAAAGTTTCATTTTTAAAGGCTTTCCGGGAGCCATATTAGAGCAGCAAATAAGGCAACGCTCATCCCTACTCTTGATTCTTGATTTTGCTGGTGTGGAACTTGCGATGAAATCCCGTGAATTTCATCAGTGATCGATCTTTGTCAGTGCCTTACATTTATCTTCTCCACTAGACTCCTCACTCCACTTCGTTTGCTATTCGACAGCGCGAGTGGTCACTCTCGAGCGAGGCTTAAAGACAGCCCCCGCGATCAAAGTGGCTCGTGGTCGCCTTTGCTGTGCAAGTAGTCTAGCCTCCAAGCTAGAAGACTGTTCACCTTTCGCGACTTTATTGTGAGCGTGGAGGCTGCTATAGCCGCTCAAAGTGCTGGTTCTAACTCCTCCTCAGTCGGACCGCCTTTATTTGCTAGATGTCCTCCGACGCCACTCACTTGTTCTTAGTTGGGGCGGCGGGCATTGCTAATGCCCCTGGATAATTCTGCTCTCCTTCATTACAGTTTACTCATTGCAAGTATATACATTCAATTCAACCCATTTCGCGAGGTGAAACGCGTAAAAAAACACGAGTGACGCAATTTCGTGATGACAAAACCACGGAACGCACAAAAAGTGCGCTACCGTAATCCCAAATTCAGACCCGTGTTGATAAAATGCCTTTTCCTCCCAGAGTTTTTCCTCTGCGTTTTTGTTGTTTTCTTTTGTATTCTTTCTTTTGCACTGGATGAGTATCAAACTACTGCGAGATGTGATAGGGAGGACTTGTGAGCTAGGGGCTGCACAGAGACCGCAGGGAGGTGTAACTGTGAGGGAGCGATTTTTTATGTTGTTCTGAAGAATGCCTTCTTGCCTGTTTTCTTCTTTGGGGATTACTTATCAGCTGCTGTTTTCATAATTGGAAAGCAGCTATCCATGAGACTTTTATCGCGGGAGCTTCTTTAACCGCTCATAGGATCTCTGTTCACTGCGAGGCCTCAACCACGTCGTGTTTTACGTCTGCAGGCTTCACCGACACAGCGTGGCACGTTCTAAAATGGTTTGTCACCGTCAGTACATGCTGTTGCTTTAGCTAGTTCGCTTTTTCGTAGTAGTTAAATTTTTGTGACCTGGATAGCGCGGTTGGAAGCGAATCTACCTTTTCTGCCTTTTTTGAAGAAGTAGCTCCCCTGCTGTGAACGGGAAACCTCTTTGAACACTTCATTTTCTTTTGCTACCCACTTTCAAGTAGACATGTCTTCTTGTCCACTACTTGTTATGCGAGCGCTCTGCTGTGCTTATGCTCACGAGCTCAATCGCCTGTTTATACATGCACCAGCTGGGCTGACGCGCACTACTGCGCGTACGGTTGGACCTATGGTAATGGTACTGATCGCTGACAGGATTTCTGTACTGACCCCAAACACTTCGCCCGATTACATTTTTTTGGAATACGACCCATTTCATTATGTTTCTCTTATTTAATGAACGTTTGCTAATGTCTGGTGTTTATCACATTCTACGAATCACTCACCATCCATCGGAAATAGGACAACTCAGCGGTTGAAAGACTTTTGGTGGTAATAAAATCGATGTCATAGTGAAATATCCTCACATTTCTCACATCCTAGTGCTTCCGTTGAGCAGCTTCCAGGCTTTTAATTTTCGTCGAAACTCGAGAGCTTAGCGGTCGTAACCATATCTATAAGGGATAGAATAACTTGATCCACTAAGACTCTGACCATTGTTTCTGTGGCACCGGTGTCTGAAGTCCAGCTGAGCAGAGTAAGGATGCGATTAGATACTGATCTTTATGAGCTCTTTCCTCAAACTATATCACAACTTATGTCCTTCACCAATGTTCTTAATTCACTTCCGTATGACTTGCTAGAGAACAGTTCCCAAGTGTTGCTACAAACTCGTGCTATGAACTTTCGGGACCCTCTTCAAAAAGGTCCCCTGGTACTTTATCAGCTGTTATCACGTCCTGCCACCCATCATAATGTTCCCATCCTGCCCCTTACCTAACTTCTTGGAACCCACATCCCGTCGTCGCTGTGGTCCGCGCTATGAAGCTGGTGAATCTTTCCTTCTAAGGCCCTTTGATATCTGATCAGCTGTTATCACTTCCTGCCACCCAGCAATGTTTCCACCTGCCCCCTATCACTTCTTGGAACGAACGCTTCCATCGCTGCTGTGGCCGTGTTATTGAATAGATAACCCACTCTTTTCAAGGTCCTTGTGATATCTTATCAGCTGTTATCACTTCCTGTCACTCACCAAATAATGTTCCCATCCTGCCCCCTAACTAACTTCTTGGAACAAACGTTCCATCACTGCTGTGGCCGGTGTTATGAATTAGGTGACCCCTGAGGCTCCTATGGTATCTTATCAGCTGTTATCACTTCCTGCCAGCCTCCAATAATGTCCCCATCTTGCCCCCTATCTTACTTCTTAGAGCCAACGCTCGCTTTGCTGTGACGCGCGTTATGAATTTGCGGCTTTTGCCTGTATAAGGCGCCCCTTATGGTATCTTATCAACTGTTATCACTTCTCGCCACCCACCAGTAGTGTTCCTGCCCGATCCCCTGCATCACTTATAAGTTTGAGCGCTTTATCGCTATTCTAAAGAAAGTTGTGAATTTCCGGTCAAACACACTCACAAACATACACACACATCAAACAGACAAACTTAGCGTATATGGTAGGATGCATGCGGAGCGAGAATGCAGGCCTTATACGTGGTTTGTCCAAAAAAGGACATCTTCTTCTTGTTCTTTAGCGTTTGTCCCGCTCGGTGACGGGGTCCGCTCTTTTCGAAATAACTACACCCCTTTTCCCGATTAAATGCCTGAGCGCGGGTGAATGCCGGCTATTTTTGAGTCGGTATGCAGCGTGTCGAGCAAGCGCTGTTTGGGACCCCCTTTCGGCCTCTTTCAAGTACCTCGAGTTCGAAACCAGGTGTTACGGACGGTGTCAGCCTTCGCGCAAAGTACGTGCCCGTACCATCGAAAGCGAGCGAGTTCACGCCATTTTATGGGGATACACCATACTTCTTGCGCCCGACATCGTTACAAATGCGGTCGCGTCGCGTGACGCCCGCCGTCCAGCGCAAACATCCTCATATCCATCACACCGAGGCGAGCTTGAACTTCTTTGGTCGCGGGCCAGCACTCGGCACCATATAACGCGATAGCTCGGATTACAGTAAGACAGATCTTTGACTTGAAATAGTCTGGAATCCTTGTCGCGAAGGGTTTCCGACATGGACCACCATTTAGACCACTGCCGCCACTCACTCGTGCGCTCAACTTCCCAATTTAGGCTGCCCTCAGACGCAACTTTACACCTATTAGACCCCATATATATAATTTGCTTTGTCTGTTTGTTTGTTTGTCTATTTTTTTGTTTGTTTGTGAGTTTGTAAGTTTGTAAGTTTGTCTGTCCGGAAATTCCGGTTTCGACCTGAAGAACGACTTGGAGAGGCTCCAGTCAAGGTGGGGATGGTAGGGCATGGGACTAGGAATAAAAAGCACACTTGACCTATGGGAGCCCCGCCACAGTGGCGGGGCACTCGCCGAAAGTTTGGGTTCTGCAGAACAATGCTCAAATTCGCTTCCGAGCAGCTCAAAGATGGGGAAAAAGGGACTAAGGTTAGTAAGGAGTCGTCAGACCTAACTGTGGCAGGTACACCCTTAATGGGCGGCGCGTACTCAGGTGGGCAGAGCTTCTCGCGAAATTCAGTAACTCGGATCGCGGGAAGTGCTTGGAAGTCGCAAAAAACAGTGTAGAATGAAATATTCGGCGAAATACAGGGACGCCAATGTGTTGAGATCCGCGCCACAGGTGGGCGCGAGCTTGCCCTAGATCGCAGGATACTCATAAAATTTGTAGCTCGGTTCAGACGCATTGCAAAGACCGGAAAAACGTGCCATCAAGGTCGGCAAAGGTCGCCAGTGAGGACTGTGGGGCAACAAACGTTGTGGGCGGGGCCAGCCCGGCGGAGCCAGACGAAACTTCTCTAAAACTGTCCCAGAGCACTTCAAAGACTGAGAAAACATGGATTAAGGTCAGCTGAGGGTCGCCGGTGAGAATTGTGGGGCAAAAGCGTGGTGGGGCGAGCCTTTCTCCGAGGTGTGAGCCAGACAAAACTTCTCTAAAACTGTCCCAGAGCACTTCAAAGACTGGACAAAACATGGATTAAGGTCAGCTGGAGGGTCGCCGGTGAGGATTTTGGGGCAAAAAGCGTGGGGACGGACCTTCTCCGAGGTGGGAGCCAGACAAAACTTCTCTTAAAACTTGTCCCAGAGCACTTCAAAAGACTGGAAAAAACATGGATTAAGGTCAGCTGAGGTCGCCGGTGAGGATTGTGGGGCAAAAACGTTGTGGGCGGAGCCTTCTCCGAGGTGGGCGGAGCAACACAAAGGGTCTGTAAAACGCTTTCCAGAGCACTCCTAAGACCGGAAATAAAGTGAATTCAGGTCAGCAAAGAGGTCGCCGATTAAGGACCGTGGGGTATACATATTGTGGGCGGGGCCAGCCCGAGGTGGGCGGAGCCAGAGGAAAATTCTCTAGAACTGTCCCAGAGCTTTTCAAAGACAGGAAAAGACGTGGATTAAGGTCAGCAGAGGGTCGCCGATGAGGATTGTTGAGCACGAAAATTGGGGGCGGGGCCTGCTACGAAATGGGCGGAGTCAGACAAAAGATCTGCAGAAACGGTCCCAGAGCACTCCGAAGACCGGAAAAAAGTGGATTAACATCAGCAGAGTTTCGCCAGTGAGGATTGTGGGGCACAAAAATTGGGGGCGAAACCTGTTTCCAGGTGGGCGGAGCTAGAAAAAAATTCTGTAGAACGGTTCGAGAACACTTCAGACACCGGAAAAAAGTGGATTATGGTCAGCAGAGGTCGCCGGTGAAGATTGTGGGGCACAAAAATTGTGGGCGGGGTCTCCTCTGAGGTGGGCGGAGTCAGACGAAGAATCTTTAAGCTCAAGAGTACTTCAGACACCGGAAAAAAGTGGGGTACAGAACAAAAAGCGGATATCAGTTGAGTCTAGAAATATGTGAAAGAATGTACGCGCGGCGAAGCCGCGCCCGCCCGGCACAGCCGGGCCGTATCAGAAGGAGCCGCGCCGGGGTCAGCCGGCGAGGCGACTGGTCATTTATAATTACAATAACACAGTGGCTAATAAAATGTGCAATTATAAGAAAGTATTAAAGAATCTTGACAACGAAAAATTGAAGCGGATAATCACTAGTGGCTGTATCTGTAATTCAGAAGAAGTGCAGAAATATATAGACAGCAAGCACGGACACATTATTACAGGCAGTATGATTCTGTAGAAGGAAAGAAAACTCAGGAAACTCATGATGAAAGTAACGAAATATAGACACAGAAATAGACACAGGAATAAAAGGCAAGAAGTTAAAACGATTCATGAGGATACACTTAACAAAGTTGTTAATTACTTTAAATACAAATATAAAGCAAACAGTCACAAACTCAACCTATTGCAACAGCATCTGCATTCGTGTTATCAAAGTAAAGTAAAACCGCTGTTCACGAAGAATAATATCATTAATGAAGGAGATCAAGAACCTTACGACTTGATCAAACAATTCAGGATAACTATATTTTTTGTCCTCTTAACAAAGCTAGCAACAACTACGGAATTATATGCAAGATTTCACTTAATCAACTTGATGAAAGAAATGGGAATAAGCTATGACGATGCTAATGGCATATTCGTATACGGGGACAGTAATAACACATATGAATTCGTGAGGTCGGGTAACAAATATCCGTTGGTACTGAAACACAAATTCTTTTGTGTAAGGAACAACCTCAATATAGAAGTTGATTTAGATCTACCAACTATATATGCCCTGCCTAAACTGCATAAAGATCCAATCAAGTTTAGATATATTACGGGCGCGCAGTAGCAGTAGCATCAAACCCCTAGCTAAAGAACTACGTGTTATTTTCAAACATTGCAAAAACCATATCATAAACTATGCAGAAGTAATGCAAAACCGAAACAGAACAATTAGGACTTGCTGGTCGATGAACACCATCAATATAAGTCGGGAGCTCACTAATATTACCCACGGCAATGTAAAAATATATTCTGGCCATTTCACAGACATGTTTACGAACTTTGAACATAACCTCTTTATCAGGAATATGCAACAACTTATGAAGATCTGCTTCAAAAATGAAAATAAGGCGTTTATTGCTAGTAATGGGTACTATGTTTTTTACACAGACGGTCAAACAATTAAAAGCAGCTGCAGATACTACAGAGCCACCGATTTAATATATCTAATTAGTTACCTTTTACGCAGTTTTTGTATTTTTGCTGGTAACATATTCGAATGGACCAAAGGTGTTCCACAAGGAGGTAACTTCTGCCCACTGCTGGCAGATCTTACGCTGTCAATCATGGAATATAATTATGCAAAGCGCAATAGATTCAACGCGAATAAACTGCTCATTCCATACAGATATATGGATGATCTCCTGGTCATCCATAACCAGTCTGAAAGTGAGGTCGATGAGCAACTCGCTAAAGTCTATAAAAATAGCCTTCAGTTGAAGATCTAGTTATTTAGACTTAACGATCAATATAGTAAGCGGTAAATTACTACTGTTTTATATGATAAAACAGATGACTTTAACTTCAAGGTGATTAGATTCCCACACAGTGATTCAGATATCTCCTCTAACAACAAGGCTTCCGTTATATACACAGAAACCCTTAGGATAGCCAACACCTGCACTTATTTTGATACCTTTGTCTATAAGAAAGATGTCGGATATGCTTACAATGCTTTGTAGTAATGTTTACACTGAGGACTTCATCATAGCTAGTATATCTTGAACCAGTCGGATCGCGTGGTTGATGCCGAGCTCTCCTCCTTCTCTTTAGCTCGGCTTCGCCAAGCTGGCCTGGCTTCGCCAGGCGCCCTCCATAATGGGAAACGGATTTCCTTCAATTACTGGACTGCTCATATGGCGCTGTATTGGTCGAATCATGACTTATAGAGCAACCCTGCGGATCCTGCACTCCTTAGCATACGCTTACACTTGCGTTCCGCGCCATAACGCCTATGCAATACATAGACCTATAGAAGTAGATACAAAGTGGCAGTCGATCAATACAGCGCTTGCTGAGGTATAAATAATTGTTGATACTATACTCCCTTATCATTGGTTCTGATCAGTAATCGAAAGTTCGAAAAAAATTCTCGAAATTTTCCTGACTTTCCTGTTTCAAGCATACTACATACCCCCCCCCCTCGCCCCGCTCGTCGACACCGACATCCTACTATTAGGTTGGTGCATCAGTTCTTAGCCCCGTGTTTGATCCTTCCGTATTTCGTTTGCATGGATGTTGGTATATCGTCATCACGTGTGTGTGACGTGGGCACTATACTCTTTTATCACACTAGCTATCACCACCCACCTTGCATTTGCAGGCTACAATGCCGCATAATTACCAATGTGACAGAATGTACCTGCGCCGCTGTCCGGTTTTGCTTCACGATTCACAAAAGCTTCGCTTTCTCAACTCGATGATCACTGGAGATGAGAAGTGGGTCCTCTACGATAACCCTGTGAGGAAGCGGCAGTGGGTCTACAAAGGAGAACAGCCAGAAGCCATTTCAAAGGCACCAGTCGTGGCTAAGAACTTATGCACCAACCTAATATGTATATATAATCCGCTATGTCCGTGCGGGTGTGTGTGCGCGCGTCTGTGTGTCACGAAATTCACGGCGCCGATCTAAGTAGCAGTGAGACATTGATTTCAAGAAGTGACGTAGAGGGTGCGACGGGAACATCATTGGTGGGTGACAGGAAGTGATGAAAGTTGATAAGGCGTTAGAATTGGGAGGTCACCGTATCCATAACGCGAGTGACAGCATCAGCTAGCTCTTGATCCCAATATGACATAGCGTATGGGCTAAGAACATCATTGGTGGATCACAAAAATTGTAAGCTGCTGATAAGATTCGATAAGGGGTATTAGAGGCTTAGTGTTTGAACTCATTCCTTCGATGTCAACAAATCAAGTCGTCCACTGAAGTGTTTGCTATTAGATGTGTGAAATGATGTCGAGCGGGGAAGGGGGGGGGGTGTGTAGTGCGGCTGAAACGGGAAAATCGGGAAATTCATCAGTGAAAAATTTTTTCGCAAATCTGCCTGCTATGTGGTGTGTTAGGAAAATGCGGTCGCAACTGAAACAAATTAAGGAGGGAACCCAACAGTCAGGAGTGGGGACGTCCTGTCGATGGTGATATTCGAGCTCTCTGTGCGATACACACTTTGACATGTACGAGCATCTGTGAATGTGAAGTTCTCCTTTGTTTGCCATCCATGACTTCGCATGGGCCTCATCCAGGTTTTAAGCACTCATCTGGACTAATTCGACTTTACCCATTCTGATGTTGCAACTGCTGTCCTTACTGATATTACGCCTTCTCACCGCTGAAAGTCTGCAGTAAGCAAGGGGGATCAGATGTTGGTAGATGATGACCAAGTTTGAACTTTTTCCAACTAGTTTTCCTACATTCGAACAAAGAAATAATCGCCACCATTTGGCTTATTCAATGCTCTCAACCTCGCTTAAGGGAAGAGTGCCTGGCGAACCCATGTCGGCCGGGCCTCTAAAACGATGGAAGAGCACCCGGCGGCAGCCGGGTGATCCGACTGGTTATATATAGTAGGATACTGGGTTCATTTTCAATTGTTATCAGGGAAGTGATGGCTGAAGGAAAAATTAGCCCAGTGAACCCTCAATACTTAGCAGTGTAGTGGTCATAGATGTCGTGAGAATTTCCCCTTATCCATTATGATCAATGGATAAGATTCACCTGTCACCCTTCAACAATGTCGCTATCTCTAAAACACTACAATTTGGTAGTGTAAAGGCTCCAACACGTTGACTGAACAACAACGGCAACGTTCCTTATCAGCTCCTATCAGCTGTTGTCACTTCCCGTCACCCGCCGTCGCCGTCCCCACCTCCCTCCTTATATCATTTGCTGAATTCAACGCCTAGTGATGCTGTGTCCTGCGTTATGAATATGGTGACCTTTCCATTCTAACTCCCCTTATCAAATCTTATAACCTGCTAGCAGTTCTTTTAACTTACCAATGATATTCCTGTGCCATAGCCTATATCATACCTTGGAACAAACGTTCCACTGTTGCTGTGACCCGGACTCGGCACCCATCCCTGACGCCTCTCATCAGATCTTATCAGCCATATCATTCCCTGTCACCCACCAATGATGTTCCCGTCACAGCTTCTATATCACTGCTTGGAATCAACTTCCTACAGCTACTGGGAGCGGGCGCTTATGAATTTCGTGACAGACACGTACGCACCACACACAACACACACACACACGCACACACACACACACACACACACACACACACAAACACAACGCACTGACAAAATATTAGCGGATTATATATAGTAGGATAGGATATCTGGACAAATTAGTGGTGGCCATACAAATAAGGTTCGTTGGTCGCTCCGGAGCCAATGCGCCGCGATCAGGAACTCGCAGAACCATTGATGTTTAGGTGATTGATATCGGTCGGGGTAAATGCGGTATCCTGTCTTAGGGAATCTCGTACTTATTAGCTCGGTCATTTTTCTTCAGGAGTACTATTATCAATATAATTTAATTGAAGACTTAACGTTCAACCCTCTGGAGACCTCTGTTCTGAGAGAGAAATATGAACTGATTCATGAACCTATTGAGTCTGCAAATTAGGTGCTCTCAGAAGGGATCATTCCCGGAGAAAAGGGAGTACCAGTACTCAAAAAGATTCTTTAACCACAGAGTTTTGATTAACATTTTCATGTGAAATGTGAACCTCTTCCTGGGTTGATTGCGGTGAATCTGATGAATTGAGTTGGTCGTCCATTGCACAGCTAGTTTTTAAATGAATGTAACTGCTGGGAGTCAGTCCATTGCGCGTAACTATTTCAACTGATATTCACAAATTGATACATCAACGGGTTCGCAGTTCTACCCGCGAATTCGTTGATGTATCAATTAATGGATAATCGATTTCTCTCCTCCCCATCTTATGAGAGCCATGGATGCTTCGGTCTCCGCTGTCGCTGCGTGTTAAGGCGAACGTCGGTCGCGGTAATATGGTACCCCTTCACCTCACATATCCCCGAACTAACCTCAGCTATTCTCCGCTCAGCCTTCCAGGTCACGCCCAGCTGCTACGCGAATAGCCCGTGCAATGGCTCTGAGTGCACAGAATGGCTGTGTTATGTTGTGGAGGGTGTTATGACTATCGACGCTACCACAATTTGATAATGCCACTTAATCGGTTCAGTTCCGATTGCGGTCGATCCCTTTTCTTCTCATCTTATCGCAGCCGTAGACGTCTTGCCGCCGCAGGCGCTATGTGCTCCTAATCGCGAAATCGCCGTGCTCATCTGGTACCCCCTCACCACAGCATATCCCACTGACCCAATTTAACCGTCGCCCGCTCTCGCACGTGGTATGCAGCCACCACGTGAGCAGCTGGTGCAACGTAGGACACTACGCCGCCACTGTTCTTACCACCGCCTTGCTCGTGCTCACGTCCAGCTTCCGAGCGAGCAGCTCGTGCAATAGCACAGAGTTTATCACAGTGGTTAGCTTAGATAGCGGGAGCGATTCACAATCCAAACAACTTATTAGTTCGTTGTTGTCACATAGATTAGCTTGCAGTTTTGCTAGCGGTTCTTTCCTTCTCTCTTGCCGCCTGCTCCTATTCACGCGTACGCTACGCATCCCCTAGCTGCACCCAGTTTGCTCGATTTAATCCATCTGCCTCCTTCCCCTGCATGGGCTCAGATCCGACTGAGCACGCGCAAGGGAGTGAGGATGGGAAAAGGGGGTCACTCGGTGCTCACTCCCACCTTTCTCACCTCACCCAATTCCGTACTCGCCACTCCACCTTCCCCCCCCCTCTCCCACCCACCTTGCACCTTGCACGCGTTTTTCCAACTGCCACGCGAGCAACCCGTGCAATGGCTCGGAGTGTAGTGGTTCTCTTATATACCCCCTACCCGCTACCCCTTCCCTCTGCCTCCCTCCAATACAGTGCTCAGCTCCGGCTGAGCACGTGCAGGAGAAGGAGGCAGGGCGACCTGGCGCCCCCACCCTGCCCCGCACGAGCACACGTCCAGCTGCCACGCCAGCAGCTCGTGCAATAGCTCGTCGTCTTATATAGCGGAGGCAGTTATCACAATCAAAACATGGGAATGATACATTTGCACCAATCGGTTACCGATTTATACATACATACAAGCCTACATACACTCTACTTCGCTGCGGACGGGGGCGTTCTCTTATATAGTGGAGAGTGTTATCATGTGTCAGGCAGTATGAGTGTGTCACCCCGTCAACGCCGTTTTCTGCCTCCTTGTTGAAGCGCGCATGAGAGAAAAAACGTAGAAAACGAGTAATACGAACGATATGATACAGTCATAGCATTTGCTAGCTTTAACAGCTGGTGGAGAACGGGTTTGGCACCGCGCCAAACTCATCCCGCCTGATACGCCCAACCGTTCACTGCGAACTAAACTATACCTACGTATCCACATACAAACATACACTGCTCCACATAATGATAATTCCACCCAAGAACCTCACGAAATCCCGTCTTACGCCACGTTTTCAAAGATGCTGTAAAATAAAAAACATGGCGATTACCAATGCCCGTTCGTACGCCAACACCAAATACCAAATGGAAGGAGCATTTTTTTCTCTTCATTTTTTTTGAAAAATGGTCACTTTGACAACGACGCAAAATCATAGTTCCACCAAACAAATCGAATGACCCAACAACAAGTTGACAACAGAATGAATAAATTGTTAAATCAGTAATCTATAGCAGTCCCATTTCTTCGAATGAGTTGGAAAATTCGGTTGCCTAAAATTCGGCTGCCTATGCTCGAATAGAGGTTTTCAATAAGATTTTGGTTGACATGGCGCCATGCATCAATTGTTGACTCCTTAAGCCCACGGACATTGTGGAATCGTGCATTGTTCGCATAGATTTTGCGCATCATGAAGCCCCACACGTTCTCGAGTGGGTTCGAGTCGGGGCTATGTGCTGGCCAGGGCAAAAGAGTGATTTGGTGGCGCCGGCTGACATGAACCGGTGCATTGTCTTGCATGAAAACAGGGTTTTCTTGCCGATTCCTATGCCAGAATGGAAGCAATCCTCGTCGCATGACTTTAATATAATCAGGAGAGTTCATTTTCTTAGATACGAAGCATAGCTTCACACGTCCCGTTGATGCGATGGCAGCCCAAACCATGACGCCACCTCCTCTGAAGTTCCGCGCGGAGAAACATGAAGCTGGTCCTTCCTCAGGTCGCGCCAGTAGCATCGGTTTCCATCTGGACCAGTTGAATTTTTTCTCATCAGAGAACACGACCTAGAAAAAAAAACCTGAAAAAACAAGACAGACAAGCAGAAGAGCAGCGCAGCTGGAAGCTAACTTTACTCCAATCGGCTCGGCAACATCCTCTAGCAAAGTCAATTCGGTTCTCACGATGCCTTTTTGTCAGGAACGGCGCCTTCCTCATTTTCCTTCTGAGAATGTACCCCGACTTCGTTAGGACACGGCGAACAGTTTCCTTCGAGACATTAAGCTTCAGAGATGACCTGATTTCCTGGCACGACATTGTGGTGTTGGATGCTTCTCTGAGGATACGGCGCTTATCCCGATCTGAGAGCAAAAGAGGACGACCAGGGCTCTTCTTGATTCCATATCCTTCTGGTTCCCTGACAAAATTGTTGATTACTTGATGACTGCGTCCCAAATCCCGTGCGACTTGACGGTTCGACAGTCATTGTGCCTTCTTTGCCATAATCTGCCCTTTCTCGAAGTCCGACAGTGAATGTCCTCTCGCCATGATCTAGAAAAGGTGAAACGTAACGGTGATGAAGACAGCTTCACCCGAAAGAATGAGACGCAGTGGAAAAACATGAAGTGGAACTATCATTATGTGGAATTGTCAGAGTGTGAATTTTCAAAAAAATGAACAAAAAAACCTTGTTCTTTCAAGTCAGTTCCCGATGTTGGCATGCAAAGTGGTATTGATTATTACCTGATTTTCTACTTGAGGACATTTTTGAAAACCTCATGTAAGACGGGATTTTGTAATATTTATGGGTGGGACTATCATTATGTGGAGCACTGTACAAACCGACACACAAAGTTAGTGGTTTATAAAATGAAAGGATAGTCCATTATTTTCATTCTCAATGATTTTTCTTTGGCTCCCTGGGCATGAGTAAAGGAGGCGCACCCACTCACGTCGCAGTACGAGCCTTCAACACATTGCACGTCTTTCGGACTAGCCTGGTTGCTCCCCGATGCCGTCCTTGCAACGAGGACCCGGGCATATTTTTCACTCTCGTCAGCGTCGGCTCCCGCGTACGCCGTAGCATTATCTCGAAATTCATAATCGAAAGGCACAGTTAAACATGGTGAAGTGTCATGGGGTGTTCGTAAGCCGGCCCGTCACGAAGGCCTGTCACCTGCAGTCGTGTTTGTCGGTGTTCTGCTTTGCCCGCAAAAGGGAGCAGTTCCAGCAGTTCCCAGTGGCACCACATGGAGAAACGTACTTTACCATTTAGAAAGGGACATAGTTTCGACATAAAAACAGGTACAATAAGAATATTCTTGCAATCTAAGGTAGCTGTCATCGACGAGATTCAAATGCTGCGAGACGACCAACGCGGATGGGCGTGGACACGAGCATTACTTGGTGTGGCTGCAGACGAAGTACAAGCTCTTCGTTTCCATTTCTATATTTTTTGTTGAACTCATCGTTAAGGTAATCTTTAGGTGCATCTCTGCGGCGAATCGGCAGCCATCAACATAGTAAAGAAGCTACTTGAGCCCATTGGAGAGCACGTTGAGGTTGGCTGTCTTAGACATCTCCCTATATTAGCGTATTTCCATGTGTGAGGAAGCAGTCCTTAGGAGCGCTGTATCGCATTTTTGGTCAGTAGGGTCAGGACAAGTGCAGTTTTTTTTCGCAGTGGGTACAGTCTGAGCGCGTTGAAACTAGTGCTTCCTCTGTTCCTCTGGTTACCGTGAGAAGCTACTTGATCTCTTAGGAAACCCCATTCCTCAAAGACTATATTCGTAATTTGCGACGAAAGGATGGGAGAGTAGGACAATCTGCGAATCGATGTTTTAGCAGAATGTCGATTCACCCCAAAACGCTAGCGATTGGCGTCCATTCTCCCAGAACAATATCGTCTCGCCGGGCTCCCTATTCTCCTATTCTTTCGTCGCGAGGTATGAACGCAATGTACTCCCTTGTACTTTATTAATTCAATGTATTTTTCAGGGTATCTATTTCATTTTTTTGTAGCATAATGAACTAAAACCGTTCAGGTACGGTATTATGAGAGGAAGACATCATTGACGATAGCGAATCAGGGACTAGGATCACTGGATAACGTAAGCGTTCACAAAGGAATTTGGAGAAAGATTAAAAACATTTATTGAAGGTACAACCTGGTGACTGCATAGTATGCTTCAGCCGTAAGGCGATTTACAGCATCACGAAAAACCTTGAAAAATTGGGTGTGAAACCTGCTGTTATTTATGGAGATTTGCCGCCTGGCACTAAACTTGCTCAAGCAGCAAAGTTCAACGACCCCAGTGATCCATGCAGTGTTTTGGTATGTAGTATAGAGGCATGACGTACCAGTTGTTAACTTCAATGATGATTTTTTTAGGTGGCCACTGACGCGATTGGGATGGGTCTCAATCTGAATATCCGTCGAATAATCCTGTCATCATGTACCAGACAGGGCGAGCTACTGCCCAATTACGCCGCTCTTCAGATTGTTGGAAGAGCTGGACGGTAAGCATTCCGCTCGAAGCAGAAAAACGCGTAGTATGCTCTTCTTACAAGATTTATTCTTTTTTGTTTAAGTCAGCATCTAAGTCTACTGCGTGCAATCCTACTGTACAGGGGGGGGGCAAAAAAGTCATTTTGCCTCCATGACTTTCAAGGCGCCATAAGTTACACTTTATTAAATTTTTATCGGACATTTCTACTACCATATCAAAGAGCACATTAAATACTATAATGATACTCCGCCGCAGCCTTCTGGAGGAGCGCCATCGAGAGATTCAGTCGCGCGAAAGTGAGTGGGTACCGGAGTTGAGCGAGATCGTTGATTTCTCCGCCACCGTAGACCACCCTCTTGAACTCCGCCCGACTAGGTAACCGAGTGGATTCAGGTCAGGGAACATACTTCAATATTACATCTTCTTCAGGTACGAAACGCCCTTCCATTCGAAGTAGACGGGAGTTTTTCCAAAACCTTTTGATTCCATGTGGTGGCACCCAAACCTGTAGCAGCACAAGGTCTCCAAGAAGGTACGGGCGACCACATGTAGGGAGGATATTCTTCTCGAGTTACTTGATGTAACCGCCAGCGCTCACCTTCAGTCGGGGTCTACAAAGAAAATATCGGTCTTCCCCTTTCCAGGTACCCCGGTCCATACCATCAACTCGCGCCTCGGCGAATACGGTGAAGATGACCTAGACCGTAGCGACGTTGCCGTAGCTGGTCGATGTTCTTGCAGGTCAAGAGTACTGACCTCCAGTACCTATCTGTGGATGACTTCATTCAAGAAGTTTCGCAGCTGTTTGGAGGCGACGTGAATTCCAAAGGTGTTCTCCAGTCAGGCCGCGACTGGAGATGACTTCATATTTTGGCGTACATGAAGGCGATTGGCGGCAGCGTGCTCCAGCTTATAAGAGGAAGATCTTGGGTATCTTCCACTCTGGTACTCATATCCACTTCCCCTGTCTGGGCTGCGAAAACTCTGGTTGATATGTGGCTCGGCCGAAATGACTTTTTTGCCCCCCCCTGTATATAATCAGCTAAGTTTGTCTGTTGTGTGTGTGTGTGTGTGTGTGTGGTCCTTTCCCACAACTTGAGTCCAAGAAAGAATACGAAAGTGTGGCCAGTAAGTCCATAATTCTCGACGAAGTCCCGGGCTGTCAAGAGAATCTATGTATTATAATCCCACTAGTGTACTGTGTGTCTGTTGTGTGTGTGTGAGTGTGATGGTGTTGTGGTTATTAAGTGGTAAGTGTAGACCGGAAATTCATAACTTCCTTCAAAACAGCGATAGAGCACTCATGTTGATAAGTGATGTAGGAGGTTAGGCAGGAACACTATTGGTAGGTGACAGGAAGTGAAAGAGTTGATAAGATACCGTAGGGGTCTTAGATGGATAGGGTCACTAAATTCATAACGCGCGTCACCGCAACTGTAAACGTTGGTTCCAGGAGACAGGATGGGAGCATTATTGGTGGGTTGCAGGACTTGATAACAGCTGATGAGACACCATTGAGGGCCCTAGAAAGGTACCATCACCAACTTCATGACGTGCGTCGCAACGACGGTAAGACTTGGTTGCTGGCAGTGACATAGGAGGTAGGATGGGAACGGTGGGTCAGAGAGGAAGTGTCCAAATCAATGGGTGAACGTTTAGTGAGCCAAAGGGAGTGTCCAAATCAATGGGTGAACGTGTAGTGAGCCAAGATGCTTATATTCCTCAGCGACATAGTTGAAATTGATTAGACCGCTAAACTCCAAGATTTCACCCAAAAGTAAAGGCCTCAATATGTTTGTTAGTGAGGAATGATAAGAGCCACCAGCAGACAGATACGAGCTGCTCAGTGGAAGCGCTAAGATATAACGAGCTTTCACTGAGCTCGATACCGTTATCACCGAAATTCTTTCAACCGCTAAGCTGTCCTATTTCCAATGAACGGCGAGTGTTGTTAGAGATATGATAAGCACCAGGCATTGATAGAGGTTTATAGCTCAATAAAGTCTTGATACATGTTGAAAAAATTGCATTTTCTACCTTTTCAACTTTTTTATTCTCCTCCACACCAATAATTTCAGAGAAAGTATCCTTTTATTGTATAAAGCGCTAACTTTGTGTGTCGGTTTGTCGGTCTGTTTGTATGTAGCAGCCGAATCGCCCGTCTGACACCGAGCTCTTCTTCTTCTGTTTAGCTCGACTTCGCCGGGCTGACCTGGATTCGCCAGGCGCGCTTCATAATGGAAACGGAAGTTTTTCACTTACTGAGCTGCTCATATTGTCCTACAATGAATGAATCATAACAGACCGAGTAACCCTGCGGATCCTGCACTTCTGAGTACACGCATATATTGGCAGGGGGGTGGTCCTTTGGGCCATAACGCCCATACTATACACAGATCTGAGGTTTATATAGAAAGTATAGTCGGACAGTATCAATCGTTCGGTGGGTGAAGAAATCCCATTACCTGCATCGAAACGCCCATTAGTCAACGCTTGACACGTTGACGACGAGCCGTTTTTTTCATGAATTGCCCGTGGAACGGCAGGTTTTTCTTCGTAGAAACTCAGTAATTTTCGAATAAATGAATGGCTACGCAAAGTGTTTCAAAAAATGCAAAAGGTGAGAATACGAATCTCGATCTTCGACACAATTTAGCTTTTATTGCTCCAGTCTTCCGTAGTCAATCGTATTCATCAAGTTTTTCTCTGGAAGCAGATTTGGCTGAAGAATTGTCTCCGAGGTAGTTTGACCTTCTGGAGACGGATATTACATCCTCTTGGCCCCGAAAATGTTGTTCTCAGATTAATTTTATAAAAAGAAAGTGAAATAATCGCGCAGATCTTGAGTTATATAGTGACTGTTGAACAGCATTGGGTGACGCCGTTCCAACAAGACAAACTGGCTGTCGTCCACCATTGATGGAAACCGTCGTCAACGCGTTGAGCGGACATGATATTCTTGTTCATAGGGTCGAGCTACCGGTAGGGACAAGTTTTCAGGAAATTTGGTGATCTAGGACATTTTGGCGCTGGCGCCAGGCGGTTCTGTGGCAAGCGATTGTGATATTCGTGTTGATGGTGTCAAACTACCCCACGAGCCAAGTTTTCAACTAGTTTGGCGCCACAGACGCCGGCGCCTGTGGCGCGGGCACCAGGTAATTCGTGCCAAGCGGCTGTGGTTTCATTTCAGAGGGACAAGCTACCCCACGTTTACGACACCCAGGGACAGGGACAAACTTGGCTGTTCGTCCATCTTTATTCTTAGAAATATACTGGCAGACACTATTGTCGCCATCGTCCCACGAGACAGACTGGCTATCAGCCACCATTGTCTGCCATCGTCGTCAACGTGTTAAATGAAAATGAATTGCATGGCATTACCATCAGGTCCATAGTGGTATCAATTTCCGGGGAGACAGACAGACGTAGCAATTTATATAAAGTAGAAGTATGTCCATCCGCAAAATGCTCCACGGCGCTGACGGAGGAAACGATCGCCAGCCAATCTGCAAGGCGGCCTATGCAGATGATCAATCCATTTTCGACTATGATAACGGCCACCACTATATAAGGCAGCGTTCATACTTCGCGACAGCAGCGGCGATCGCAGCCGTCGCCGCGATAGTTGGTACGGGTCAGAGCGCGTCCCAATGCTATTACTTGGACTGCTCTCTGATAAATAAGAAAATCCAACTTGTGAGACCTTTTTACTCTTAATAATGGCTACTAACTAGAAACTTTCTCTACTTAAAGGCAGCGCCCGCGTTCAAATTTGATGAGTATGCGGCTCAGGTAGTAATAGCAAGGTAGCAAGAAACCTATTAATGAAGAAAAATCAAAAAAAAACATGCAAAATGCTTTATAAGGCGTTTTATACCGAATAGCGGTTGTACGTGCTCAAGGCGAAGAGAATGAGTGGTTGCACGAGTTCTCACTTGTTGGTATCAGTGTTTTTCCTTATCACCTCACTCTCACCACACGACGTGGAGAGAAGCAGCAATGGAACAACCGCACCATCAGGCAACCATTACAAATAAAGTTGAGCGTCGTGGTCGCCACGCGGGCGGGGTGTTCGACTCTTTACTAGCGATAGGCGCTATCCTCTCGCCTTTCTGAGATGCAAAACTAGCACATACTGCATCTTTATGGGGAGGGCTATGATATCCAGAAAGGGCGTAGGAACATCAAGTGAACGTGGGCGCTGCCTTTAAGAGGACCTGGAATACGAGGAACGGGGTTTCACCTTTTTTGAGGTCGGAATAAGGGCAACTTAATTTGATAGGTAAGTTTGTTTTTGTTTCCTTTGTTTTCATCATTCCACTTTGTATGAGTGTCTTGAAATTTCCTATTGGTTGAACTGTCCCAACTTCCAAAACATTTCTAATTTACAAGTCGAATTCAAACATCAAAAAAAGAAATAGAATGAGATCCACCCAGGAATCGAAACACCAATGTTTTATGCAAATCAAGGAGGAAACTTCATAAATTTATGTATGAGCTTGAAGAATGAAAGAAAAAAAACACTAGAAAAACTTTCCCTAAATGAAGCTCCCACGCTTTTTGCTCATTTCTATCCTGAATCAAAAAAGAGAATAGGAAAAAAAGCTATCAACTTCAGTCCACCTTTCCATGAGTCAAAGCAAGCTTTCATGCCAGAGAGAATTGCAATTAGAGGAAAAAAAGCATGAAATTGTGTCGATTTTCATTAGCAGCCCTCGGAAGGTCTAAGTAATAGCGTTTGGGCACGCTCTGAGGCATACCGACGATCGCGGCAAAGTATGAACGCTGCTTAAGGCAACCATTAAGGGCACTCTGGGTCATTGCACGAACTGTTCGCGTGGCAGTTGGACGTGGCCACGTGCTGGGGAAAGGTGAGGAAAGGAGGTGCGGCACGGGGTGGGTTAATGGGGGACGGGGCGTTGGGGGAGCGTACAGTGCGCTTCAACAGGAAGGCACCACTATGGTGGAAAGAAAGGTATCATGAAAGCGACAGGATAAAGAGAAGAGGGAGCAACCGCTAGAACAGTTGCGAAACAATCCACGTCTTGGTATCAATTCGAGGTAATGTTCTTAATGTTACGATAACACCCTGCACTATATAATACAGAGTGGAAAATTCATAGCGCGGGTCGGGAGGCAGGATGGGGAACATTATCGGTGGGTGACAGAATATTATAGCTAATGAGATCCGGTAAGAGGCTTGCATGGGGAAACTTGGGAAATTGATATCGCGGATCGCAGCAATTGTAATTGTAGGAAGGTCGTTCCATTGAAGACACATGCTACGCTCACACACATTGAAGGTGTATGAGACTATCAGCCCCCCAGCTATCGATGTGTCGTGGTCCCCCCGCCCAAACATGCCCAGGAATGGAGATACAGGACCGTGAAACACGCTAGTTCCTCCATGCTCCGCCTTACACCTTTTGCGGCGCAGATTCCCGTCCTTCATAACATCCGTTGCAAGCGCGCGTGTCGCGTGCGGCTCCTTGGCACTTTGCCAAGTCGTTGAATTGCGCTTTCAAATACAAAGTAAAACGCAATCTTCTGATGCGGATAACATTGGAGGTGCTGCAAAATAAGAACAGAAGATGATGACGAGGGTCAGAACTTGAAAGCAACTGTGCCACTTCTGCAACATGAAAGCAACTGTGCCACTTCTGCAAACATCGATTTCCACGAAACATGAAAATAAAACGGCATACTCGATTAGAAGTGACACAAGTGAAACGCAATTTCCTGATGCGAATAATTGAGGTGATGCTCATGCATCAGAATCCATGTGCAAGGAGATGAAGATGACACAGGCTAGAAATGAAGCACAACGATGTAAATGTAAATAAAAAAAAGTGAAAAAATCAGGGAAAGGCAAATTAGTTGAAATCGCCTGTAAATTTCTACGATCCGGCGCGAATCCGGCGCCAAAGCCATAGAAATACTTAGAACAAACGAGTGGGACGCTTGGATTGTTTTTATTCTCATGTTTTCTGGGAATGCGCGGCCTCTGATGGATTCTGCGGATGCAGCCGAGTTGTTCTTGAGTTGTGGCCCTTGTCATCATCTTCTGTTCTTATTTTGTAGCACCTCCAATGTTATCCGCATCAGGAAATTGCGTTTTACTCGTTTTTGAGAGCGCAATTCAAGGACTTGGCAAAGTGCCAAGGAGCCGCACACGACACGCGCGCTTGCAACGGATGTTATGAAGGACGAGAATCTGCGCCGCAAAAGGTGTAAGGCGGAGCATGGAGGAACTAGCGTGTTTCACGGTCCTGTATCTCCATTCCTGGACATGTTTGGGCAGGGGGACCACGACACATCGACAGCTGGGGGGCTGATAGTCTCATACACCCTCAATGTGTTTGAACGTACCATGTGTCTTTAAGCGATATAGAGGGTAGAACGAGAACATCAACAGTGGTGACAGAAGTTGATAACAGCTTATAAGGGCTGATGGGGGAGTTGCCGCTGTTGTTCAGTCGAAGTATTATAGCCTTAATACTACATGCATTATACGCATGCAGTGATGTCCACCACCCCTAATACAAATACAAGCGTGGACTCTGGAGTGCCGAATCCGCTGTATCACTCTATCTGTTATGATTCGATCAACACAGCGCAATATTAGCAGTTCAGTGAATGAACAAACTCCGCTTCCATTATTATGAGGCGCGACTGCCGGAGCTAGGGCAGCTAAAGAGAAGAAGCAGAGCTCGGCGTTAGCTGGGCGATTCGGCTGGTACATGCATACAGACCGACAAACCGACACGCAAAGTTAGGCTTTATAGAATAGAAGGATACTTTTTCTGAAATTATTGGTGTGGAAGGGAATAACAGGTTGAGACGGTAGAAAATGCACTTTTTCGAACATGTATCAAGATTTTTTGAGCTATGAACCAGTCCGGCCATTTGCAATATGATGTACACCGCTGCACACATCTTGTGACGCTGAGCTCGAAACTTCCTTTGAAATTTGCGTCTTCAAGTAGGTGAGGAGAGGATAATCAAAAGTAGCATTGGAGCGCAACTGGTAGTGATTGGGTTTGATAAGCATGAGGTGACGAGATCAGTTCCCATGTCTTCACCTTTTCTAGCGACATGGTCAGCAAAGCTTTGAATATCCTTGCTCGCCCGTTCTTGCCTTTAAGAGCACCTGCGATCAGCTTTTGTCCAGTGCAGACCCCTCGTGGCATCAAATGGTGGCTGTGCTTGTCCCTCTCGTAACACATGTCACAAAGGTTTTTGCACTCAACCAGTGGGATATTCATGTTCAGCGGGTCAAATTACCCTTATAGATACGTTTGTAGCAAATGTGAGACATCCACCCAACTTTGAAAACGTGGTGTATTCTAGCGTGTGAACACGCTGAAGCTCACCTATCACCGATGACTGTTCTTATTGAGCTCAAATCCCCCCTCCCCTGCCATACTATCAGAAAATGATGAAGATGATGCAAACACGTGAGCCTGATACTGTTCTCGAAGAAAATGCATGGCCAACGAGTTATTCAGCTCAAATACCACTCATCGGTGAGTAGGCTAGACGTACTGTCGATATTCAGTCATGACTAATCTAATCCCACATTTTTCGGAGTTAAGTAGAAATCTCAGATTTCGCTGGAATGCCGTTCACAGGGGTTATTTAACTCCTGAACACGGATATCACCCTCACTCTGCGCAAAAGTGGTTATGTCGCGCGCTACAGGCCCCGGCCGCTCTGGGACTAGCGCTCTTTTGCGAGAAAAGCGTGAGGAAAAACCTCTATAACTTCTTTCAAAGTATCGTTCAGCAAAGTCCAATGGTAGATTTGTTCAACGTAACAGGGGGTGTACAACGGTGTGCACCTCTTGAAATTGTCTGTCCTGGAGCCTCATTGCAATCTGAATGTGTAACACAAAAGAGGCGAAAAAAATCTTATTGAAAAAAAACTTAAAAAGATCCAAAATAATGCAAAACTCTTCGCGAAAATTTTTTATTGTTTATGTTCCTTTTTTCGAATATTTCGGTGCCAGCACATCCTTCAGCGATCTGGTCTGCTGCCTCCAATATCCGCCAATATGCCGCCGCTGCTCCTTGCGAACACCGCGCCTGCTAGTGGTGACTCAGAGTGATCCATCAGCGGTGAAAGATTTATACTTTCAGAGTTTTGGTGGGATAAAGTTCCGCACGTTTCTTCCAGCTCTCTAGATTTTTCCCCTCTCCTTCCTTGTGCTCTACTGCTCCACAGCCCAATGTTCTTTCTGAAGCCAAATATCGCTATTTTCACGGGTACTCCCTAATCTCGTCATTCTTTTGACGCTCCACTTCTGCGTGATGTAGGTTGAGATGGTTGACGTCATAATCGTTTATATTTATCCTAATGTACAATCTTTTTATTATTTTGTTTTTATTTGCATGTTCTTAACGTATTCGATATTTGTTCACTCCAATCCTGCTTTTTAGTAAGTTTAGTGGTCGAGTCCCTCCCTGTCTGTTAAGGTTCGGTACAACTTTTGCTGATGGCGTGGCCACCACTCTTCGCAATGAAGACATTGGAACACTCCGTGAGATACTGAGTCAACCAGTAGGTTAACCTTACCGTGTTTAGCGAACTGTATTACGAATAACCTCTTCCTTTTCTCATTTTGAGGTCGAACCCATCGAAACGGTCGGCATTGCTCCAACTTTCGAGCAAATAGAAACGTTCTCTTTTCATCTCCCGCAAGCGTCGTTCGTCCACCTACTGGATTTGTTCGTTTCAGGTAATGATTACATTTTCTGGGAATTATTTGATACGCTGAATTCACGGAGACAACTCTACCATTGAGCAGGTCCGTGCTGCGTCTGCTCCAAAATATCCGTTCCCAAACCTTCTTCTTCTTGTAGTTGGAATCAGATAAACAAAGTGTAAAAGATGGATGTTCGGGGAACAACTGAGAGATAGATATCTGGGGCCAATAACAAGAAGAGAAGGGAAAAAGGAGGGAAACCATAGAGAACGCCAAAAAAGTTTCAGTGCGATAAGTCTCAAATATAATTATGAGGCAGAATCAAATTGATTCCAACATAGATCTGTTTGTTGCTAAAAGGAGGAAAAGAAACATAGAAAAAATACCAGTTTATTGGAGTGCAATACTATGAAAACCTAAAGAATAGGAGAATCCGACGAAATAGGAACCCTCAGCCTAACTTCGAAATCCCTTGTTTAAATTTACCAACATTTTCTTTTCTCCTGACTTTTCATCTAACGTTTTCATTTCAAGTCATTACCCCGCCCTCTCACCATAGTCTTCATTTCTCATTGATTGTTCAGTTTCTGCTATATCCCCGTCTGTTCTTCTCTCACCCTACATTTAATGTTTGTTTCTAAGGTCCCAAGTGGAGGTGGTGTAGTGACAAGAAGCGCGCTTACCACTCGCGCGGCGCCAAGTTCAAATCCCGGGTCGACACCCGCCCAGGCCAACCAAGCCTTCTATCCTCCGGGGATGGTAAATTGGTACCAGATTCGTCTGGGAGGATTAAACACTTGACCTGTACATCGGCTAACCATCGACTGGCCACCGGAATCACGAGCTTGGTGTTGGACTTATTTAAAGGTACGTACATACCCTGCGGCAGTGTTCTGAGCGTACGGCAGCATCTAAGGGCAGCTGCCGCTACAAAAGTGTCATGTAGTTGCTTTCAATTACCAGTCGGATCGCCCAGCTGTTGCCGGGCGCTCCATCACAGAAGGAGAAGAGCCGGCCTTAGCCAGCGATCCGACTGGCACGTTCATTACCTACACGGGAATACTGCAGCCTGTTAGGATAGCCGCTGAAGCAGTCTATGATTCATGCATTCTGTCCTCTTAAAGACACATGGTACGTTCAAACGCATTGAGGGTGTATGAGACTATCAGCCCCCCAGCTGTCGATGTGTCGTGGTCCCCCCGCCCAAACATGCCCAGGAATGGAGATATAGAATCGTGAAACACGCTAGTTCCTCTATGCTCCGCCTTACACCTTTTGCGGCGCAGATTCCCGTCCTTCATAACATTCCTTGCAAGCGCGCGTGTCGCGTGCGGCTCCTTGGCACTTTGCCAAGTCTTTAAATTGCGCTCTCAAAAACGAGTAAAACGCAATTTCCTGATGCGGATAAAATTGGAGGTGCTACAAAATAAGAACAGAAGATGATGACAAGGGCCAGAACTCAAGAGCAACTCGGCTGCTTTCGCAGAATCCATCAGAGGCGCGCATTCCCAGAAAAAAACATGAGAATAAAAACAATCCAAGCGTCCCACTCGTTTATTCTAAGTATTTCTATGGCTTTGGCGCCGTATTCGCGCCAGATCGTAGAAATTTACAGGCGATTTTAACTAATTTGCCTTTCCTTGATTTTTTCATTTGTTTTATTTACATTTAAAATGTTGTGCTTCATTTCTAGCCTGTGTCCATCTTCAACTCTTGTACAGATGGATTTGAAGTATGTAACAACCTACGAAATTTATGTCGCCATCAGGAAATTGCGTTTTGCTTGTATCAACTAACGAGTATGCCGTTTTATTTTCATGTTCGTGAAATACGCGGCTCCGAGGGTGTGCAGAAGTGGCCACAGTTGCTTTCAAGTTCTGACCTCTTCATCATTTCTGGTTCTTATTTTGCAGCAGCCTCCAATGTTTTTCGCATCAGGAAATTGCGTTTTACTTGGTATTTAAAAGCCGCAATTAAAGGACTTGGCAAAGTGCCCAAGGAGCCGCACGCGACAAGCCGCGCTTGCAACGGATGTATGAAGGACGGAATCTGCGCCGCAAAAGGTGTAAGGAGGAGCTGGAGGAACAGCGTACGTTTTCACGACCTGTTCTCCATTCCTGGCATGTTTGGGCGGGGGACCACGACACATCGACAGCTGGGGGGCTGATAGTCTCATCACACCCTATGATGTGGAGCGTACTATGTTTTCTTTAAAGCGTCTTACTTTGGAATGCACTCCGCATTCAGCAGTGGAACCTTTTAAATGGCCCTCACTAAGTTGTTGATGGAAGATAATGTGGTAAGAGTGAGTAAGTCAATTGCTGCTGTTCATAGCATCTCTGTAAACAAACACCATGCATTGGAATAGAGGCTAGCTTAGCATGATGTCGTTATAATAAACTGTGAGGAATGAGTCCTGTTTGAATCATTGAGATCGTTGTACTTGAGTATATCGATCGCATTGTTGCTGTGAGCCGGACGAACGGGATTTTCCCATGTTACTGTCACTTTCAGCTCGGACTTTTCCATCAACCCGCAATAATATTCCCGTCCCATATCACTATTATATACCCCTATATTGCCTCTGCGGATCCGAGGTCCCGCTGTTGCTGTAACCTGAGTTACGAATGATCCTCCCTTCTGAGGCATCATCGATCCTATCAACTGAGATCAACTTCCTGTCACTCATCAATAGTGTCCCCGTCACACCATTTATCATCACTCTTAACATCATGTCTAACTGCTACTGGGACCTCGGCACTATGATTTTGTGACATCATCCAGACAGACGCAGCACACGAAACATACAGCACATCATACAACTGTCAACATACGTAGTGAATTATATAGAGTGGAATGAAACAGTAGCAGTAGATAATTCCTCAAAGAAGAAGAAAAGCAAGAAGAGTCCTCAAGAACGCCATAAACTAGATCACTCTCTGACACTCACACCTCCCTGCGGTCTCTGTGCAACCCCTGGCTCATAAATCCCTTTATCACATCTCCCAGAAGTGGATATCATCCAGTGCAAAAGAAAGAATACAAAAAGAAAACAACAAAAACACGAAAGAAAAACTATTAAAAAGGAAAAGAAATCTTCAAAAAGCCAGCGTCCGAATTCAGGCTTACGGTAGCGTGCATCTTTTAGTGCACTGTAGTGCGTCGAGCTTTTGCACCGCAAAAATTGGGTCGCTCGCAATTTTTACGCGTTTTACTTTGCGAGATGGGTTGCAGTTGGCTGCGTGTGCTCCTAATGAATAAAATGTAATAAAGGAGAGCAGAATCATCTATGGGCTTGGGCGTGTCGGCAAAAAGGACATGCACTTCCGATTGATGCCCGCCTCAACAAAAAACAACTGAGCGACCCTCCGTCAGAGGGCATTTAGCACAAGGGCAGTCGCTCGCTGTGTCGCAGGAGTGAGACATCTCTGGCTTGGGCCGCTGTATTACCTGCACAAGGAAGGACGACCATGTACTACTGCTGTCTTTGAGCGTTTCGAGCGCTTGGAGCGACCAAAAAAGTATACGTATCGAGATCCAGTAATCTGAGCATCCACCAGCGTTTTCAGCGATAATCTACACCTACACTTCATCAGTCAGTCGCTCGAAACGTTCAAATGCTGACGGACGCTCAAAACGCTCGAAGCGCTCAGAACACTGACAGACGCTTGAGACGCTTGAAGCATTGACGCGAAGTGTAAACGCCCTCAAATTGCGGACCCATTTACGGGACTGAAGGGAAATAAGTTTCAACGCGAAAGTATCCATCGATTCACTTCATCTCTTGATATCGTTAGAAAGTGCGCTCAGTGATTGTATCCTTGTAGTATGTTCAATATCCGATCAGTTTTTCATCTGCACTGTGGAACAAATGAGATCACTTGCCGATTTGATTGATTACATACCTCTTCCTCTCAAAGTGAGTCTTCCTCTATTTGATAATTCACGGGTTAGATAAAAATGGTTCGATCACACCTCCGTTAATTATGCCGCGCTTATGCCTCGCCCCTAGGTGCGAGACATCATTAACGAGGTGCGAAGCGACCTCATTAAGCAAGGGGAAATCGTGCTCGAGTGCGAAGTGACCTCATTCAATGAGAGATCATTGAGTTATCGAAATCGGAATAAATCGAGTGAAAACTAAACTATCAGGAAATTAAAAAAAACGTGAGGCCCACTTATAAAAATGCTGGCACTACACGGTAAAACTCAACAAAATGGCATTGTGCTTAATTACTGATTGACCGTCAGTGGAAAGCTTATCCATATGGTCTTCCTAGTTAGTTATCTAGAATTCGGCATAAATCGATCGAAAACAGCCGCTACGGCTTACGAAGACTTGGAAGTCGCGTAGAAATCTTTGAAAATTACGGAGGGATTCCTTGCATATCGCTAAGATATCACTGCCTGCCCTTCGACGGCTTAAATACAGGTAATGGCCTCGTCTATATTGTCCCCATAACGACTTCTTTATCACTTTGAAAGACCTCTGACCAAATATAACACCTTAAGGAGAGGTCATGAGTAGATACTTTAGCTAACAGGTAGGAAGTAAGCACACAATTCGTTTATTTGAGCAACTTTTGTGTTATCATGTACTCTAGTACTAATCTACCATTCTTACACTATCAGCAGGGAGTATCTAGCGCCCAAATAGAGTGCTACTGCATAAAAATGTCTCATAGTAATAATAATTTGTACACTTGTTCTTGTTTAAGTAATAATAATAGTAATAAATATATGAAATATATGGCAATCTTTTTACCCACTTTACCGAAATCTTGCAATGGATTTATTCCGATTTGGATAGTTTAATAGCTTTTCCTTGAAGTGAGGTCAGCTGCAGTTGAGCACGACGTGCCTCTGCTAATGAGGTCGCTTCGCACCTCGCTAATCGGCTTAATGAGATTTCTTCGCACCTCCCTAATTATGCCTCGAATCCAGGTGCGAGAGGTCGTTAACGAGGTGCGATCGTACCATTCTTATCCTACCCATAATTCACGGACGTCGAGGAACCAAATTTTAGTCTTTTTTCTTAGGTGCGATACACCTTTTGCATATCACCAATTAATGTCGATAATAAATTGACAGCTACTGCTTTTGTGAAAATGGTGCGAAGGTAAGGGGTTCGAACTTTCTTTGGCATCAGTGTCCACGTAGCTTTACGGAATTGTGATCAGTGCAGTTGACTTTGACTTTTTCACCAGGTTCTCTTCTGGTCAGTGTTTAACTTACGATTGGATGATGGACATGTTGGACTGGGACTCACTAGGTCAGCCTGAAAACCTACAGCAGTTAGAACATCTAGAAAAGGTTTGACGTTCTTGTTTCCTAACAGTTAATACCTAGGGGACATTTGAAGAATTCCCTGTGTTGTACTGAGATTTTCGTATGGTCTCATTCATAATTTGCGGCAGCATCTACCAGCGTTCCGAGTCTTCAGTAGCGTAGCGACCAGGAAAGTATAGATAGCGAGCAGGAAAGTGTAGATATCGGCCTAGCGGCTACCACCATCTGCCAGCGTCTGCAGCATGTGCCAGCGTCCACCAGCGAACAGAAGCGTCTCGAGGACTACGACAGCATAGGTATCGGTCTAACGTCTGCCAGCGTTTGCCAGCGTTCGCCAGTATCTGGTGTGGAGAGTAAGGGGCGATAAGAGGGTAGCAGAGAGCTGGCGGAGTATAGTGGATAGTACAGTAGCAGATTGCTGGTAGAGAATATGGTGCGATAGCAGGGTACCAGCTATCTCTACCCTCTTATTACCCCATACTCTGCACTCCCGGATGCTGACAGACGCTGGCAGACGCTGGATATCTATTCTAGACCCTGCTTTTCGTTTATAAACTGTGGTCGCTTATGGACTCTGGCATACGCTGAGGCGCAGGAAACTAGATTTATATCTACTTCTTCCCCATGCAAAATAGTTAGGCTGCGTTTATATTTTGTAATAGCGTAGCGTAGCGTTTCCAGCGTACGCCGCGGCAGTGTCGGGGAAAGTATAGATGTCGACCTGGCGGCTACCACCATCTGCCAGCGTCCACCAGCGACCAGAAGCGTCTCGAGGACTACGGCAGCATAGGTATCGGTCTAGCGTCTGCCAGCGTTTGCCAGCGTTCGCCAGTATCTGGTAGTGGAGAGTAAGGGGCGATAAGAGGGTAGCAGATAGCTGGTGGAGTATAGGGGATAGTACAGTAGCAGACTGCTGGTAGAGAATATGGTGCGATAGGAGGGTACCAGCTATCTCTACCCTCTTATTACCCCACCAGTCGGCTCGCCGGCTAACGCCGGCGCCCCTCCCTCTGATACGGCCCGGCTGCGCGGGCGTGGCTTCCCCGCGCGTTTTTTCTTTCACATATTTCTAGACTCAATTGATATCCGCTTTTTGTTGTGTACTCCACTTTTTTCCGGTGTCTGAAGCAGGGCACGCCATTTCGTTGTGATCATTCCCTGAGAAGTACGAACCCCCTGATTCCATCTTCAAGTACGACCCCCTCCCCATGTTACCTTTTCCCTAGATTTTTTCCAACCTCCTACCACTTTGTCTATTTTTTCCCAAAAATTCCTATTTTTTCACAAAATTTTTGCTGTCGAGGGCGGGGGGGGGAGGTCGCAGTACCTACGTTCGTCCCAAGCACGTCCAGCACTCTGGCGCTGGTGTAGCATACTGACAATACGTACGAGGAAGGGGCGATGATAGGAGCTACGATCACCGCCCACAAGGGTACCATGAATCTATAAGCGGAAAGGACTTACGACTGACGATGAATAAACAGACGAAAGTACATTCCCGGACCTTTCTGATTGCAGGAGCACATTTGCTTGCATTTGGGAAGCCCTATCTAGGAGTTACACTTTCCAAACACCTGCGTGAAAGCCCCATGCATGGCGCATTGCAGAGTTGATGCCAATTGGCGCCCAATGGCCTAAGTCCTGATACCCTTTGCGAATACATGTGTTTTAGAAGCATACCAAAGTCTTCAAGCAACTGGAGGTTTCATGGCCTCGGAGGAGCTGATTTTTCGTGTCGTGGGGGGTGGTCACGAAATGAGCTGGCCTAGGAAGAAAATTAAAGCCTTGCGAGAAAGTAGAAATCTTCAAGCTTCCGGCACAATTCCTTTTTTTACGAAAGGCCGTGTATGAAGCTTGCCATGGACGTCCAGCATAGCGACTGCTCTACTCATTCCCACTTACCTCTCTCCGATAGCTTCACTTTCAACGAACTTATGGTGTTCAAATGAGGGGTACTTTTCCCGTGTTTGGCTTGAATTTGGCTTCAGGCCGTAAAATAGGCGCGCGCACAATGAGCTTTGTATGAGCGCGCTGACGCGCGAACAGCCAAAAAAAAAGTACTCCATAGTTCGGTTCCCAGCTGGCCTGGTGAGTTTTTTCTTATCCATTTGATTTGTGAATTATTTTGATTGTTTGTTTTTGTTGAGTTGATTTTGTTTTGTTGAGTTTGATTTTGTTGTGAGGAATTGCTCAGGATTCATTTCTACGGTTTCGAAGGTGACTTTTGCAATCAATTCTTTTTCTAGATTTTGCGGATTAGTGGATTGGGATTAATCTAGACCAGATGAGGAGGGTTGGTGGGCGAAGTGTCTTGAAGTTTTTTTTTTGTGAGGAAGGAGGAAAAAAGTTTCAGCAATATTTTTTTTTAATTCTTGACTTATTGTTAGGAATAGTTCGATAGTGCCTAGTTCTATTTATTGTCATCTACATCGTCCCTTTTAAGCTTCTTTTCACTTGTACCGTGTATCACCGCTCTCTCCACTTCAACATGGCCATGCGTTTACGACCCCCCCCCCTCGATCGCGGGCAAATACGACCCCCCTGTTGTGATGATCACAAAGATGGCGTGCCCTGGTCTGAAGTACTCTTAAGCTATTTTACAGATTCTTCGTCTGACTCCGCCCACCTCGGGGCACGCCCCGCCCACAATGTTTGTGCCCTACAATCCTCACCGGCGACCCTCTGCTGACTTTAATCCGCATTTTTTCCGTTAATCCGCTTTTTTTCCGGTCTCTGGAGTGCTCTCAAACTATTTTACAGACTTTTCGTCTGACTCCGCCTTCCTCGGGATGGCCCCGCCCGCAATGTTTGTGCCCCAGAATCCTCACTATCAACCCTGTGCTGACCTTGATTTACATTTTTTCTGGTGTCTAGGGTGCTCTTAAACTAGTTTACAGATTTTTCGTCTGACTCCGCCCACCTCAGAGCAGACCCCGCCCACAATTTTTTTGCCCCACAATCTTCACCGACGACCCTCTGCTAACCTTAATCCACTTCTTTCCCGGTGTCTGAAGTGTTCTGGAACCGTCCTACAGAATTTTTGTGTGGCTCCGCCCACCTCAAAGCAGGCTCTGCCCACAAAGTAGGCCTCGCGCTTCTCAACCGAAAACCCTCTTAAACTATTTTTTTTCCGGTGTCGAGTGCTTTGGAAGCGTTTTACGAATTTTTTAGGTTTGCTCCGTCCACCTCGGCGCACGCTCCGCCCACAATGCGAGTGCATCGCAAATTCCTGCATGTGATCAGTCGGGGGCCGATAATCCTTTTTTTTGCCATCTGTAATGCTTTAGGACCAAACTACGGTTTTTTACACTGGTAGCTCGTGTTCAAATGCGCGCCTCGCCCACTGCGGGCCGGCCTCAGCATGCCGCAAACATGGTGGACTCTTACCAGATGTTCATCTTCGTCACTCGACTCGTACTTTTCTGCGATCTCTAAACATTTTCGGGAATCGGGATTTTTCTGCGATCTCTAAACATTTCCGAGTTAAGATTTTTATGGAAAGCGCCGCCCATTTCAAGTACGACCCACCCATTTTGAGTGGTCACTCAAAATGGGCGGGTCGTATTTGAAATGGGTCTCCTTCATTTGCTCTGGCACCCCCTTGCTAACCTTATCCCAGTTTTTCCCGTCTCCGGGCTGCTTTGTAGCCAAGTTATAGCTATTTTTCAGTGGCCCGGGAAGCGCCGCCCATCTCAAGTACGCCCCGCCCATCTCGGGTGTGTCTCCTCTGTTTGGTCGGTCAGCCCTGTGCTAACTTTGCTGCGCCGTTCCCTCATCTGGGGACTGCCCTGGGACCGAGTTATGATCTTTTTCAGTGACATCGCTAACTTTCGACGCACGCCCCGCCCACTGTGGGCGGGGCTTACCACGGGTCATGGGTGTTATTTAGGTTTTGTCCCATGCTCTATCCATCCCCACCATGACCCGACCCCTCCAAGTCCTTCTTCAGGCGCTATGAATTTCTTGACAAACAGACAGACAGACAGTCACACACACACGGACATAGCTGATTGTATGTATTACCAGTCTGGCTGACGCGCATTTCTGCGCGCAGGGTTAAACCTATGTTACTGATACTTGACAGAATTTCTGTGCTGAGCAGTAATAGTTAGCCTAATTCCTATGTTTCCAAAACGGCCTATTTCATCGTGTTTTCCCTTTTAATGAATACTTGCCAATGTTAGGCTCATATCATATTTCTAAAATCACCATTTGTTGGAAATCGGACAGCACAGCGGTTGGAAGGATTCCGATGGTAAAAATATCGAAATCACAGGTGCTTTTATCATTCCTCACTGGGCAACATCATATTTCTAAAATCACCATTCGTTGGAAATCGGACAGCATAGCGGTTGGAAGGATTCCGATGGTAAAAATAACGAAATCACAGTGGCTCTTATCATTCCTCACTGGGCAACAACTCCAAACATCCTTTTTTCGAGGAACTCGAGCGTTTAGCGATGGAAGCAATTCAGATCGCCAAAACTGAGGGACTTTACTAAGGGAAAACATCTTGGCTCATTAAGAACTCGCCCATTCATTCTTTCGCTACGGTGATGTGAGCAGACACGGACTCCCAAAAGCCCTCGTCGGACACTGTCAGAATTTATCTCCCACCTTTAATGTTCCCCAAGTACCTCTGAGTTACTTGCTGCAACAGTTCCCAGTGTTGCTATAATTCTGCTGTGAATTTTCTTGGCTATCTTATCAGCGGTTATCAATTCCTGGCGCCCATCAATAATGTTCCCATACTGCCCCCTATATTACTTCTTGGAACCAATGTCTCGTCGTTGCTGTGGCCGGTGTTATGAGTATGGTAACCCGCGCTTTCTAAGAGCCCTTATGGTATCTTATCAGCTCTTATCACTTCCTGCCACCTACCAGTAATGTACCCATCCTGTCCCCTATCTTGCTTCTTGGAACCATAGTCCTAGCGTCTCTGTAACGCGTGTTATGGAGTTGGCGACCCTCGCTTTCTAAGACCTCCTATGGTATCTTATCAGCTCTTATCACTTCCTGCCACCTACCAATAATGTACCCATCCTGTCCCCTATCTTGCTTCTT
>MU931141.1:86731-120657 GCA_036418165.1 Cooperia oncophora
TGCACTAAAATGTGCGCCACCGTAACCCAAAATTCGGACACCGAGTTTCCAAAGTTTCTTTTTCCTTCCAAGAAATTTTCCTTTGCGTTTTTGTTGTTTGTTTGTACTCTTCTTTCTTGCACTGGATGATATCAACTTTTGCGAGATGTGGTAGAGAGATTTGTGAGCTAGGGGTTGCACAGAGACCGCAGGGAGGTGTGACTATGATGGAGCGATTTTGTTTATGTTGTTCTGGAGGACGCTTCCTGCTTGTTTTCTTCTTTGGGAGATTACTTATCAGCTACTGTTTCATAATTGAAAAGCAACTATCCAAGACACTTTTATCGCGGGAGCTGTCTTTGAGCATCAGGGTAGTCACACGTTGCACATCTTTGTTGAACGCTTCCGACTTCGAGCGAGATAGCACCTAGTCTGCTTTTCCTTGGTAGAGTTAGCTGTCAGTCCTTTGCATTACCTCTTGTCCTCAAATGTCTGCAGTCGCCATTTGTGCAGCTAAGGCTCATTTCTAGGCCTTTTGTTTGTGGAAAACGCTTCAAATTGGCCTTGTGGTTCTCCGAAGTGCCGACTTTTGTATCTGACAAAGATGCGCCCTAATTTTACGTTTTGCCGCCGCGGCGAATGGGTAATGGCCTTCCTTGGAGGCATTTCGGTCTGTTATTGAAAGCACTTCCCGCGACTGCACATCGCTGGTATAAGAGTTCAAAAACAGGAGTGCAGTGTGCTAGTTAACTTTGTAGTGAAGAAAAAAGAGTGAAAAACCATTTTCAATATGACCCTCTTTCTTGCATTAGGCCGCGTTCATAGCTTGCGTTCGTGAAGAAATGCAGAAGTCCGGAAAATGCAGAAGTGCGGAAAGTGCAGAAGGGCGGAATCTGCAGAAACGCAATAGATACTTATCGACTTGAAGAAATGCAGAAATGCCGAAACCACAGAAGTGCGGAAAGTGCAGAAATGACGAAAAGCAATAGATACGTATCGATTTGAAGAAATGCCGAGAGTGAAGAAATGCGGAATCTGCAGAAATGCCGAAAGTGAAGAAGTGCGGAATCTGCAGAAATGCCGAAACTACAGAAGTGCGGAAAGTGCAGAAGTGCGGAATCTGCAGAAAAGCAATAGATACTTATCGACTTGAAGAAATTGCAGAATATGCGAAAGTGAAGAATGCGGGATCTGCAGTATCGGGATTGCTGCAGATCCCGCATTTCTTCACTTTCGGCATTTCTGCATTTCTTCAAGTCGATAAGTATCTATTGCTTTTCTGCAGATTCCGCACTTGTGCACTTTCCGCACTTCTGCATTTTCCGCATTTCTGCATTTCTTCACGAAGGCAAGCTATGAACGCGGCCTTAGATCATGATCATTGGTCGAGACTAAGATGGTCAAGACAACAGTGATATGCAAAAGGTGACGATACACTGCAAAGCGTGGAGAGAGATCAGAATTTGACGGGCGAGAGAGCACAACGGCATGATTACGACGACACGGGCATCATAGGGCGGCATTGGCCTCCTTGAGCCTAATATCGAAGTTCCCGGTGCCTTGTGTGCCATTTTCCAAGTTTTGCAGTGCAGCCTTTACAATCGCCTACTAGATCATCTGACACACTTATGGGGTTAAAGCCTCAGTTTATTGCGGAAAGCACCTTCAAGGAACAAGCTTCAGTGTGCTATAAAAACGGTTATGGTTAACAAAGTTCGCCTTGAGCTGATGGGATCTATCATTTTCTGATCAATAGGTACCCCAGAGGCTAGTAATCATCAGTTCAGTTACACATTTTCGTTAATAGGTATCGGAATCAGAAAGGTGAGCGCTTTGCCCAGCTTGTATGTAGACAGGGAGCGGGCTGCATGTCGATCATTGAGGACCTGGGCCTTACTAAGGGCCGGCATGTTACTTTAGTGCATATGCCGTGCTGTGAACTCTCACGCTCATTTGCCTGATCTCTCTTCCGCTTGCACAGTCTTTTTTGCATAATTGTATAGGGCTCAAAAGTTGAGGGATTCGAGGTTTGATTCCGCTTTACTTGGATGTTTAGTTATCAGGCATATTGAGATTTATATTTGAGTCCTAGTTCCATTGATCTTTAGTCGTGAGGTGTGTCTTTAAGGTATACGAAGTGCTCGATACTTATCTCTGGCTTTCACTGCGATTTCCCGATATGCTTCCTGATGAGATGGAGGTCCGCGAGGCGTGCCGACAGTTGGACGCTATGCTACAAATTTCTGTCGATAATATACTTGAACTGCTGGATAACTCAGCAATGGGAGACGCTAAGAAGGTACTTTGCATCTTAGCCTTCTATGATTGGCCATGGTCAAATTTTCAACTTAGGGCTCGATTTTGAAGAAGATGCGTGAACGCGCACAAACGTTGCGAGAGAAAGAAGAATTTGAAGAAGCAAAGAAGAAGGAGCTCCGATTGCCTGACAAAAGGAAAGGCTTGAGAAAGTAGGTTACTGAATTCGCAAGGCAGTTCGAGTTTGCTTAATCAATCCTTGATTAAGATCAGTCTTGCAGTCAGTACTGTCGCGTACTGATCTCTCACGTGAAGAGCTGGAGCAACTCAAAGAAGAGTTGAACGAGCAGAAAACCTTGAATAGCTAGTTTCCAAGCTTGTTCAGTGTATTTTCGTTCTGATATATAAGATTCGATCATGTGTTGAATTAATCAAGCGGTCACTTATTACTACAGGCTGACATTTGAGTATGAAAAGTTACCTGAACGTGATTGTTACAACTGACTAGGGTTACAGCCTACTGTCGGCTGAGAAGGGGCCGAAACTTATAAGCATTGTATTCATCTATAGGATCAGTTTCTTATTGTAAGTGTAGACTAGGTTGTAGATGAGTCCAGCCGTAATGGCAGATCGCCCTATCAGTAAATTGCAATAGGAATTGCCAGCTGATTGTATTTTGATGATTGCACCGTTCACATTCACTAATTCATAGATTTTCTAAATATTATTCCTAAAATCAAAGAAAATCATATGGAAAATGATATTTCAACAGTGTTGATTTATTTGCTTCTTTAACCAGTCTCTTTCGGAGTGGGAGGGGGAGGTGGCTCATTGCTTGTGATGAGTAAAGGATTTACAGAGGGGCACGTCCCGGGTTTTACTGTCCCGGACATGTATCAGTCCAAACTCAGCTTTTGAGGGATTTAAAGCATTCGACGTTAATCGAACTTTCTTTCAGGACACGCCAAACATTTAGATTCTATTCATGATTATGTAGGCTCTCAGTGGGGCCTGGCCTGTACAGCCATCTGGACGGAATGTGTTTTCATCCTCTCAGATGTGTCTAATTGTAGTTGACCGGCGCTTCGTCAATGGAAGGTTCAGCTCGCCAGCGTGATACTGGGTCCTGCATTTGACCCTTGAATCGTTCATGTGGTAGACTATACGCCCACATTCGCCGGTATTCCGTCATTCAAAAACCAGCATTGAGCTCCCTCCGCCGCTTTTGGCACAATGGACCCTGATCTGAGAACAGGGACTGATGGCCATTAAAGAGCAGGGGAGCTGCTACATTGAATTATTAGTTACTTAGCCGTACTATTCGTGACTGGCTGCTAATACTAGAAGGAATGTTTTATGAATCATTCCCAAAAAAGAATGAAGATCTGCCGTTCGATGGATGATTTAGTTGTTTTATCACATGTTGTTACATGGAACTGTTATGTTGAAATTCTTCGTATTGCTCAGTAAAGATTTCCTATTTGGAATAAGTAACTAATACAAGTCATGATGCTGCCAATATATTTTCTATTCTTTGCACTATTGAATTTCGCGACGTCAGGACGCCATTCTTTTGTGATGTCGTGGGGCGTGTTCGTGAGTTCCAAGGATTGGGCGGTTATGTTCACAAGAAGCTAAATTCAGTATCACCGCCACGGTACCGTAACCCGGTACGCGCCCTTTAAATTGTCTGTCTGTCGTAGGTGTATTGAAGACATCAGCACGGGCATTGAGGCTACGCCGATAATTCCCTTTCTGTGGGTTGAAGAAGTGTTTCGGATGTCGCTGTGAGGGCTTCGATATAAGGGTCAGCCTGATCTATCTTCCTACTAACTACTGTTGCTTCAAGCACTTTGGTGGTGCTGCTTGCTTGGTGCTAATCAGTGTGGCATAGAAACGGCTTTCAAAGGTCGCTAAAGTAAGCATTAAATTGATTGGCTCTACGTTCGAATCATTAGCCTCATCGCCTCGAAAGGTGGAATAGGTGGCACTTGTAAAGGTTGGTCACGTTCACAACTAAGTCTTTTAACCTGGGAATAATGAAAATGTCATAGAGAAAGGGCAATGGAGATTTTCTGCAAATGAAAAGCAAAACACATAGCAGCGAGACACAACTGTGTGGATGCAAGGTTTCGGCGCATTGCCGCCTTTTGTAAGGTTCATTTGAGCGCTTCCGATGTCTCTGCTGCTTTTGTATGGAAGTTACATATTCGGCGACCAGGTGGGGGGGGGGGAAAGACTGAAAGGGCTCGCATTCATCCGTCCCTTTCGAAAGAAGTTCTCTCTATTTTGTTTGGGAAAATTTCTGCAAAACACCGCTCCTCAAAATATCCTCGATCCCCCCTTCCCCACCTCTCACCTCTAAGAAGTTCTTTTTTTGAGAATCCTTCACTGTTACCCTAAAAAACACGAAAATTCCTAATTCACGATGACACTGTAAGAACTTTTTCCACTTGCCGCGAAATCTCCTCGTAATGCGTCAAAGTATAAAACGAAGGTCTAACTGCCTGCGTGAGTTCACGGCGATCGTCTCCTCCCATAAGTAACTATGAAGAAGTTTTCGGAGTGAAGAAGCAGAACATGCTGTGAAATGAACCGAGACGAGAACTATTTCCGACGGCCTTCTTTTTGATCGTCTTCACTGCCGTTCGGGTCACTGCAAAGGAAATTGGTTACGTGAAGGTGGATTCTGATTGCAAACAGCTGAAAGCAGTAATAAACTTTGAAAACTGAAAGAGACAATTGCACGGTTATGGGGCAAATTTGTCCGTCAAAATGTGGAATTCAGACCATAAAGAAATGAAAGAGAGCGAAAAGATCAATCAGATTGGAACTACACCTTTTATTTTATCGTCTTGCCACCAACAATCCTTAAAGGCACAGTTCGCGACCGCAAATTGCGGGAAACGGAACTCAAATAGGCACAAAAAGTGTTAAGTTCTGATTAGCGGAGAAAAGCAGCAGTGAAAGCAGTCCGAAATGTTATAAAGAAAGATAACATAGTGGCGACTAGCCAGTAGCTAGCAGCCGGTGAGGGTCGGCATGGGCCTAAGGGGTGTCCATGGGCCTAATTAGCCAGCTTCCAGCAGAGTTCTTGCCGTTTTTCACATTTTGGAAGTAGCGCAGCTTCAAAAATCGCCTTCCGGATCGTCCGACACATTTGAGAGGTCATAGCCTTATTTTATCGCGGAATGCGCCTTTAATGATCCGTTGCGTCAGTTTTGTGTTTACGACCTCCCAAATTAGTTTGATACCAATTTACCTTCCCCAGACGAGAGAAGGCTTAGTGGGTTTGGGAGGGAACCGATCTGAAAGCCGACTGGCGTGGTCCACTTGCGCTACACCACCGCCTGGAATCTTGCTTACATTGCTGCAAATTTTATAAAGTCCCTTCATGTTTGTGCAGTCAATGGGTTTGCAGGGGGGGGGGTGCAAAAAAGACACATTTCTTCCTCACTTTTAAGGCGATGTTAGTTACACTTCAACAAAGTCCGATTGGACATTTCCACCATCATATTCAACAACACAGTGTCCACAATCATGAAACTCCGTCACAGCCTTCTGGACGAGCGCCATTGAGAGATTCTGCCCGACGCATCGGTGCCCGAGTTCAGCGAGGTCGTTGATTTCTCCGCCACTGTAGACCACCCTTGGGTCACAGGGGTAGTTCGGTGTCCTGATCACAAATATAGTAAGTTGCATGGTAGGGTTATTTGACATCCTAACGTCAAATAACCTGTGACGCCCCTGGAGCAGTGCGCCTATCCACTACGCCATCGGCCGCTTGCCGTATGCAGTGATCGTTCTCAACTTGTGCGAACAGAGCAGAGATTAAATGGTCCGTAATTCCCTTCAGAGAATCGTTCCGTAAATTCCGAGGGCAGATTTGGATTCAGCGGCTCAAGGCACGTCTATACATATACGCCACATTGCAAATGGCCGAATCGACCTGTTGGGGTTCCTTTGTTGTCGTGGTTCAAAGGCAGTCGCCCTTCTGACCCCTCCAACACGACGCATTTAGGTGGTTCAGAGCCCTGTGAGTCCCGAATCCAGGAACTCACGTCATCCTGAGGGTCCTCCTCGGGGACCGCACTGGTCTCTCCCCAGTGCAGCCTCCGCTCCCCGAGGGTCTACAGAGTTCCTATCCCGGGGGGGGACGTTGTGGGGGGAACATGCGGTAGGTCCCCACGACTGGCCTACCCCTGACCCGGCCACAAGGACCAGACCAAGGGTTCCCTGGTCGCTGGACGCAAACCGATAAGTTACAACATGACACAGCAGCCTACAGTGCCTTAGTCGGGCCCCCGCCCTTGCGCTCCCCAGTATCTGCCCTAACACACAAACACATATTATAAAACACTCACGATTTCACGGCGCAAAGCAACGATACCAATCACCATCTTCTACTCTCATCCCTGCCGTCCTGGACAACCAATCCATCGGTACTTGATTGACATCGTTCGCGGTAAGAGCGGTAAAGCGGCACTCTGCCGGCTTGCTCGAGTGTCAGCCCTCGCAGCGTCAGGTGCCACTCGGGCTTCCACTCCACGTGAGCCAGGTATCAACCTTTCCTCCTGGCAGGAGAGGGATGCTCTCGCGGGGCGTCATGTGACACACGCCTATTTGTTGGCGGTGCAGCGCATGGTTCGGCCGTAGAGCGCGGTAGAGTCCTGGCGCCCGGTGCGCACGAGGCCACAGTCGCGAATCGCGACACTTGTCAGCATTCTGTGATAACATTCTGAACGCAGATTGCGGCGTTAAACAGCAGTTTTCATAACACAGCTTAGAAATATGACAGAACGTTCCAGCCAACCCGATATCTATTCTCCAATTGCAAATAGCTAGAAAAAAGCTCTGTAGGCCATCGTACAACATGGTCCTGTGTCTCGACCTTGAGTTCTATATGTTCGGCATACGCTGCGCATATGCCAAACACAAAGAAACTCTATGTCGTGACAAAGCTAGCCATCTGTGAAATGTGCACGAAATTCCCGTTCATCCTTGATAGTGCAGTATGTCACGCGTTTCCCCACTATCCTCGTAGCTTTACTGGCGTAAAGTTCAGTTCGTACGTCCACTGCGGAGTTACATTTAACTGGGCGCCGCTTTGGGTTACGGTACAGTGGTGGTGATACTAAAGTTAGCTTCTGGTGTCATCTTGTGCTGTGGATTTTCGGAATTGTACGAATTTACAACTGAGGAAATGAACGTATGGACGAAGAAGCAGGTAAGGGGTTGTCGAGAGAGATGAGAGACATAAAGGTACACGCCTATAAAAAGCAGAGTTCTCTGTTCTCATCTGTAGGTACTGGGGTTTGAACTTCGAAAATGCTCGAAATCAAGCTTTTCCTGTGATAAAGACGGACAAAAAACCGATATGGTTCTCGGATGAAAAGCCGTAGAAGAGCTGCAAATTTAGAGCACACAAACGACTGATTAAAACGATAAGATATCTATCAACGAGGGCGGAGTCACTGACTTTTCGGCGGAGTCAGTTACACAACCTTGTGGCTTTCCGTCCCTCCATCTAACTTTTGCCCCGCAACCGGTACAGCTGCGAAGCAAACAGACGCCGTATTCTCAAGTTCTATACCTGATTGCGGACTGTGCCTATAACGACGGTGAATGGTACGATGAAGATCATAAACGGAACAGAGGGGACGACAAAGCGTGGTAGGAAAAGCGAGCTGCAGTGCTGGGACTCCTCTGATTTTGCGGACTGTGCGACCTTGTCCAAGAGGCTTCTTTACATTTGTTGATCATGGAATCAGTCCAAGGTAATTTCATGGCAAAGACTTTCCGATGAGCCGATGCTTCATCATCTGCTCTCCTATCACCTTGTTTACCACCGAGTTCCTAAGGCGTGGTGATGTTGAAAAGAAGAAGGTTTTTCTCTTTCAATCACTACTTAATATTTCATGAACTGCATGCACTGTTCAAAAACTATCGCGAGGATCTCCCCTAAACAAGCGGTGAAAATTTCTCGGGCACACAAGTTCTCAGCATTTCAGAGACCATCAGCTGTATCACCTGTGTTCCCGTTGATCATTGAGTTCCTCGAGCGAGCGCCAGTAACGTCTCCAGTCGTCCTTGCAACGTGCAAGAGTTGTCAAATGGACTCTCTATGCTCGAGGGACATGATGAACTTCATACCATTCGTTCAGAGCTTTCACGAAGAAGTCTGACCATTGCATAGGCGGTCGTCCACGCGTTCGCTTGACATCCCGTGGAATCCAGTCGGTGATCGCTCTGGTCCAGCAGTCGTCCTTGAAGCGCATGACGTGCCCGGCCAACCTGGTCTTCAAAACCTCATCAGGTGCGGCTGCGTCTCTGATCTTCGATCGTCGGCGGAATGCGGAGCTCCGGATTCCCTCTCTCACTTGCGTGTAGCGGGGAACTCCGAGCATCGCCCTTTCGATGGCGCGTTGAATAACGCCAACCGCATGCTCATCCTGCTTTCATAGAGTCCAAGTGTCATAGGCATAAGTCAAGGCAGGAAGGACCGCGGAATCGAAGAGGTGGGCCCGGAGCTTGGTGTTCTTCGTCCTCTTCGCTACTCCCTCGATGTTCTTGAAGGCTCCCCAAGCCGCTCGCTTCCTCCTGCTCAGCTCTGGTGCTAACTCATTCATCATATTGATTTCACGACCCAAGTAGAGCATTCAGAGATTGTCGTTCGGTTGGGCGTGAATGGGGCATCAGAAACCAATCCGTTTCTCATGAACATCGTCCTCGCTAGATTCAGCCGTGGACCGAATTTTCCACAGGCGCAGTCGAAATCAGCAAACATTCGTTCCGCTTGCTCGATTTTTGGTGTTATCAAAACGGCGTCGTCAGCAAAGCGAAGATGTTGTAGTTGCCGACCGTCGATCTTCACTCCCATGTCTTCCCATTCTAGTTCGCGTAACACGTCCTTTAGGCTGCGTTTATACTTTGCGGCAGCGTAGCGTAGCGCTTCCAGCGTGCGCCAGCGGCAGTGCCGAAGAGAGGATGCATATCGATCTAGCGGCACGCTGGCCTACGCTATGCGCACGCTAGCGTAACGCCAGCGTTTCTCCAGCGTTTCACCAGCGTTTTGCTAGCGTTTTGCAGCGGCAGGGGAGTAGAGACTATGGGAGAGCTGGAGGGTACAAAACACATCGATTGCGCGTCTCTCACTCGCCCTTAGTCTCTACAATGCCACATCGCTTCTGTGTCTCCGACGGCCACATAGTCTCTACAATGCACATCGCTTCTGCGTCTCCGACGGCCACATAGTCTCTAACAATACACGTCAATTCCGCGTCTCTGCCGGCCACATGGTCTCTACAATACACTCGATTCCGCGTCTCTCACGGCCACATAGTCTCTACTCCCTGCCGCTGCAAGCGCTAGCAAAACGCTGGTGCCGCTGGAGAAACGCTCGAGAAACGCTGGTGAAGCTAGATCGATAGCTATGCTTCCCGTGCCCTCCGCTACCAGCGTGCGCTAGCGTGCCGCTGGTGACGCTGGTGAAGCCTAGATCGATATGCATCCTCTCTTCGGCACTGCCGCTGGCGTACGCTGGAAGCGCTACGCTGCCGCAAAGTATAAACACAGCCTTAGAGAGGCGCTAAAGAGCTTGGGCGAGATGGTGTCGCCCTACCTCTTCTTCACATCGATGATGATCTCCTTGTAGAATGGCGAGATCTTGGTCGTAAAGTTGCTGCAGAGCTCACGAAGATTCATGATGTACTGAATAGGAGTACCCTGGCTGCCCACGGCTTCGATAATCGCTTCATTCTCAACGGAGTCAAAGGCTTTCTTCATGTCGATGAACGTGAGACATGACGGCACCTTGTACTATCGTGATACTTCAATGAGCCTCGTTACCGTGTGGATGTGATCGATCGTGCTAAATCCTCTTCGAAACCCTGCTTGCTTGCATGGCTCTCTCTCGTCTAGTGTTCTGCCAGTCCTGTTTAGGATGACTCGTCCAGAGACCATAATTTCTTTAACGCAGGAATCAGAGCAAATTAAAAACCGGTGCAAAAATGAAAAGGATGCGATCTTCCCAATCAGTGCAAAATCTCCTATGAAAGTCACTTATTTTAAAAGATCCGCAGTTAAGGGTTTTTTCGGCAACGAGGGAATTATCGTCTGCGTCCATTGCTCAGGCGAGGAGGACATATCCAGGAGGACATAATCTCCGATCCGACGAGCGCTTCATTCTAGCTCTTCCTCTTTTGAGGATGATTATCGCAATTTATTCTTGTAGAGGATTAATCTGTGTACATGGTGAATGTTTTAGATGGATCGGACACCGGCGAATTATCAGCTGTGGTCGCACTTTCCTGAGCAGTCGGCTGCTGTAACTTCTATGGAGGAGGTGCGTGTATTATAGATTCTGTGAAAAGCTTTGGCTTCAATCCCGTATTCTTGTTTTCATTTGGAAATTCCTAGATCTTGTGTCTAAGTCGTGTCAAAAAATTACACTTTAGACTGACGATGGGGTCGTAGGCGCCGTTATATCTGACCTCTTGGATGCCGTAGTAGCCGAGACTCATGCAGCAGAATTTCAAAACCGAATAGAAGAAACCGATTCTTTTGACGTGAGTTGGTTCTGCGTGCAGTTCATACTACTGCCAGAAAAATGTATGATTAATTTGGAAATGACATAGCTGAGAGAAAGCATTAAGTGAGCTTGAGGGCACGTTCCGGTCACTTCATAGGCGGAAATTTCCGAACCATTGCGCGGCTCGTGAGTGTGCCCACATTCTCTGACGGTAAAAAGGAGAAGCATCCAGTGAGGGGGGCACAATTGTTGTGAGGCTCCTCCCATCTCTCCATCGCGGAATGTGCCCTTGAGCAATTTCACAGAATGGAAGATTGAAATGAGTAGAAGTTACTGCTGACTGCAGCGCATATTTATTTACACCCTACCTTCTGTGGTATAACGCGCACTCCTGTGCAGGGCGACTTCGCTTCCTGAGTAGTTGGATAGGGTTTTGTTGACGGGACGCGGTGGTCCCATGAAGTTGCGGCAGAATATGTAGTTGGGACAGGGTGGTCTCGGTGGTGGAAGTTTAAGGGTACTATTTGAATCCAGGCGTGCTTTTCTATTCAAGCGAGGATATGCTTTGAGTATCTAAGATTTACCCTGTCTGAAAGTCCTAGTTACATCCCTCAGTCATATTCAGATATTAATGATTGTATGAGATGGTGCCCCTTTAGGTTGTGGTTTAGTATCAGAACATCCCGAAATCAATGATTCTATGAGATGCTGCCCCGTTAGGTTCTAGTGGATCATTAAAACACCCCGAACTTCGCAAATGTTCCTTTCTCGCTTTACTTCTGCGTGTTTTTCTTTTGTATTTGTATGAATGCCCTGTGCTGAAGTGGAAGAAGAACTGTTTGAAAGTTGATAGGAAGATTGGAATCGCAAAAAAAAACGAAAGAAATTCAGTGCTGTGTCTTTATAGTCTACGAAGTCAACATAGAAGTGCGGTGCTAAGCTAAGTTAAATTGTGCTCGCTGCGTCTTATCTCGTGAGTTGTGGCTTACATCGTAAAGTATGTGAGTTCTCGTGGATTTTGAGGCCCATACCTCTTTGCTCTACTTTGATTAACCCACCTCCTGGAACCTCTATTTTCTTTTCATTCCATTCATAATTTCTGTGTATCACCAGCTCAATTTTACTTCTACTGATTTGCCTTGTCATCACTATGTCGTTACGTATTGCTTCCCTCATTAGTGAATTCTCCGTCCAATATGGAAAAGCGGAGCGGCGCGGTCATGAGGTAGGAACAATGTTCATGCTGTAAGGCTATGGCACAAAAGCCCTTGAGCCGTGAGGGTAAAAGTGGCCCCGTTGGAATAATGGTTAGCGCATTGGCCCGGCAAGCGGGAGATACGGTTTCGAATCCCATCTGGGGTCTGGCAGTCGCCTAAGGTCCAACATTCTTATGGTAATGACCAACCTTCGCCCGGGTGATCATTAGGCAAACTGTCTTTAACTCCAGTGCTCCTCATCCTTTCAAACTATCTTTCTGCAACCCTGTTTACTTTCTTCGAAGTCCTGTTGCTTTGGCTAACTTTGTGAAGTAATATTCAGATTCCAAGATCTGACGGAAACAGCCCTTCTAAAACCGCTGCTGCTGCCATTTTGGCGAAGTTGAGTAATCCTGGAGCGAAACTAAACAGGCGTGAGCGGAGGGCTCTTCAAAGGGACTTAGAAGTAGCTCAGGTCCAAATTTTCATTGTCTACAGCTCCTGCTTTATTTAAAGACTTATGGTACGATCACACATAATTTGGATGTGCGTGACTATCAGCACCCCAGCTGTCGAAGCGTAGCGGTCTCACCGTCTTAACATGGAAGGGAGATACAGGACCGCGAAACACGCTAATTCCTCCATGCTCTGCCCAGTGCCTTTTGTGGCGCAGACTCCCGTTCATGCTGACAGCCGTCCGGGGGCGTGTCGCGCGCAGCGTTCTTGGCACTTTGCGAAGTCCTGTAATTGCACTTTGGGATACAAGTAAAGCAGTAGTAAATAAATAAATAAACAAATAAAAAGCAATTTCCTGATGCGGATAACATTTGAGGTACTTCAAAATAAGAACCGAAGAGGATGACGAGGGCCAGAACTCAAGGGCAACTATGCTGCTACTGCAATATCTCTCAGAAGCCGCGCATTCCCACAAAACATGAAAATAGAAACGGCCTAAGCGTCCCAGTCGTATTTTTATGGATTTGGAGCCGGAATCGCGCCGAAAGGCAGAAATTTACACGCGATTTTAATTAATTTGCATTTCCTTAATTTTTTTCATTTTTGTTTTACATCTACATTCGTTGTTCTTCATTTCTAGCCCTTGTCATCTTCATCACCTTTTATTCGGACTTTGCAGCGTGAGCAACACCTCAGATGTCATCCGCATCGGAAATTGCGTTTCACTTGTAATCCAAAGCGCAATTACAGGATTTGGCAAATGCCAAGAGTGCTGCACGCGACACGCGCGCACACGACGGCTGTTAGCATGAACGGGAGTCAGCGCCGCAAAGGCATTGGGCGGAGCATTGAGTTTTAGCGTGTTTTGCGGTCATGTATCTTCCTTCCTGCGCATGTTAAGACGGTGAAACCGCTGAGCGGCTGGCACCAAACCCAAAATATTTGTGATCGTACCAAGTGTCTCCAAGTTAGACAACGTATAATCGCTATGTGTAAGAGCCATCATGATTTCTTTAAGGGTTTTCATAGATCTTATCTTGTACCGCAGCCGGCGCATGACGACAAGGCTACGAGACCAGAGAGTATGACGTTGGCTCAAAGTGGTAATGCTGAAATAAGACATGGAGTCCAAGGAAAAACCGAGGTGTTATTTTCAAGTTTACCGGCTGCTACCGTAATTACAGAGGAGCGAAAAATTTCAGCAGAGTTGGCCCGTGAGAACTGGTAGCAAGCGACCTGCGGTCGCAGGAGACATTCAAGGCTCATCACCGAAGTTGCCAATAGTTCAGGTAAGGTAGTCTCACTAAGTAGTACAAAACAGTGGTGTTGAACCGTTGGTCCAGAACCTAAGCGTTTCTTCGGAAAGAAACGCTCGGAAAGATTTTGATACATATCGAGTAGCGGTTGGGCGAAGACTGGCGGTTGCGCGAAACGGTTTTGATACGTATCGACGGCGGCTCGGCGAAGCGGTTAGACGAAAAACGCTATCCCGACCACCCTGACGTTTTTCTCTAGGACGGGGACGGGGCCTGCGTCTGCGGTCTAGTGCTTTTCGTTCGTCGAACAGGGCGGTTGGCGCTTCTCCGATCAATGAGTATTTCTTGTTTTTCGCCGAACTGCTGTTTCGATAGGGTCTCAGACTGTGAACAATGCCTTACCTTCTTCCACACATTTCAATGCCCTCCTAGAAATCTGGATGTTCTACGGGTCGACTCAGACTGGCGAGTGATCGAATGCAAATGATATCGGATTGAAAATGAAGCGTGACCCCTCTCCTTCCCTTGCGCTCCTTCCATTTTACCTCCGTTTTCGTTCTGGTGGGCTACTTTTTTCCGGTGTTCGGAGTGCTCTGAGAGCATTTTAGGAATTTTTCGATATAGCTCCGCCCACCTTGCCGCAGCTCCGCCCCCAGCGGGTGTGCCCCGCCCTTCTCAACTAATAACACCTCACTGATCTTAAAGTACTTTATCCCGGTGTCTGGAGTGCTCTGGAACCGTTTTGCGAATTTTTTTCGCTTTGGCTCCACCCGCTTCGGGGCACGCCCCGCCCGCAACGTATGCCCGCGCTTCTCAACTAACAACCCCTCACTGACCTTAAACTACTTTTTCCCGGTGCCTGGAGTGCTCTGGAACCGTTTTGCAAATTTTTTAAATTTGGCTCCAGCCGCCCGGGGCACGCCCCGCCAACAATAGGAGTGCCTCGCACACCCTTACATTTGATCACTTGGGGACCATAATTCACATTTTTGCTTTTTCTGCAATGCTTTAGGACCAAACTACCATTTTTATACTGTTCCTCGTGCTCAGGTGCACGCCCCGCCCACTGTAGGCGGGCCTCAGCACGCCGTAAACATGGTGGACTTTTGCCAGACGTAAAACTTCGTCATGGACTTTTCTGCGATCCCTAAACATTTTCGGGGACCGAGTTACCGACCTTTATGGGAAGCGCCGCCCATTTCGGGTGTCTCCTCCTCCATTTGGCGTGCCAACCCAGTGCTAACCTAATTCCACTTTTTCCAGTCTCCGAGCTGCATTGTAGCCAAGTATGATGATTTTTTAGTGACACGGGAAGCGCCGCCCATCTCAAGTACGCTCCGCCCATTTCGCGTATGTCTCCTCTGTTTGGTCATTCAGCCTTTGGTAACTTTGCTGCACTGTTTCCCATCTCGGGACTGCTCTGGAACTGAGTTATAACTTTTTTCAGATAAATCGCAAACTTTTGACGCACGCCCCGCCCACTGTGGGCGGGGCTTACCATGGGTCATGAGTGCTACTTAGGTTTTGTCCCATGCTCTATCCATCCTCACCCTGACCCGACCCCGCGAAGCTCTTCTTCAGGTGCTATGAATTTCGTGCACAACAGACAGATGCACGCACCACCCACACACGCACATAGCCGATTATATTAGTAGGATTTTTATTATATATCAGACATTTATTATTATACATTATTAGGTAGCATTCAGTACTGAGTGATGCAAAGAAACGATTTTTGAGTCAGGCAGGGGTAGAAGTCCGGCAGGCGGCGCAGGAGGCGTGCAATAAGTCTACCTACGGTGTTTCCTACCACTGGTTGTCTTTTTTATAAAGTGCTCACTGACCGAACTCACTATTGATGGAAAAGGAGATCAGAGGCGGGCTCATCCCGCCCATCCTGGCGCCTCCCCAACTAATGGCGACAGTATCAGGTATATTTACAATTGATAGACCTGACTAATTTGGGCTTTTGGTGTAGTGATATACTTTTCCGGTAATGTAAGGTCAAGGTCTGAGTCCTACCTGAAGTGGTGTTTTTTTAGAACTTGTTCTTGTGATGATTCCTCAGCTCTGATACCTGCGCTACTTTTCATTTTTATAACGGTAACTTTTATTTCAGACTATCGTGCAACCAGCCATCAAAAAATCAGTTTTTGAGTTCGAGAAAGTCTTGGTTCAACTTGAGAGGTGAGCGACGTCTAGTGCACTTACTGTAGCATTGCAATCCGGTTGAAAAATGGGGCCCCATGAAATTTTTGCGCCACACAAGGCACACTAATAATTCAAGGATCAGTTCCCCGATTGAATCCTGTTGAGATCCCCAGAAAGTTGAATGGGGCTAGGCTAGATATCATCTCTGCAAGCTACAGAAGCTACAGGAATGAAAGCAGAAAGCGTGGCGAGATAGCATCGTTGACCGATCCCTTCCGCTTTCATAGTCCCGTCGCGAATCTTCTTTGGACGTTGTCAAGAACATCGATATGAATACTCGTTGAATACGAGCGCAGAGATCACCTTATCGACGCATCCTTTCTACCGCTTTTACAAAGTGGCGGAACACGAGTGATGCTTCCTTTCCGCTTATTCGGCAATTGTGAGATGTGCTTTTAGACACTTCCGTTCTTATACTTATTCCCCGAGATCAGGTATGTATCCAGATGATGAGACCTCTCTCACCTGTGGGTTTCCTGCTAACTTAATGTACTTGGTCCAATTCAAAAATATGTTGTGAATATTTGTTGCAGGACCTCCAAGCCATTTGAAAGTTCTCGAGTGAATTATGCATGCAGATCAGTGCCGACAAACAATTTCCTAAAGCTCTGTAGATTTTCATCATCCGGTTGCTGCGTAGCAACGACCTCCGCAGACAACTCAGCGAGAATCTTCGAAGTAAATGGGGAGCAGGTGAACACATTTTTGCTCTCTTATGATGAAAAGTCGCAAGAGGATAAACGGAATTACTCTTGCAGAGGCTCTCCTTGCTGGCAAATATCCCACTTGGAGATCCGATCTACGATGCGACCTGGCTTCGTGGTGGATCCGATCACGAACTTCTAGCAGCTACCGCTAAGTATCACCCAGTTCATCTTTGGAGTAGCGATGGCACCCGATATGCTTCCTATAGGGGAATCAATCATTTGGTGGGAAAATTGGGCTTCTTACTGTCCCCTTTGTGAAAGAGTTTCTTCGTTTTCGGAACAAAAGAGATCGCTATTACTTTGACGGTTATGAGAAATACGGGTTTTCTTTCAGCCCTGAGCCCAAAAGAGTTGGAGCCGGGGCCAAAATACCCTAAATCATCGATGAAAACTTGTATACGGGGGTTATTTCACATCCTGACTACGAATACGTGTAACATTTATTCTTGGCGCCGGCGTTAACGTACGACAGTATGGTCATCTGCGCGTTGCTAAGACTGAGCCTGGCATGAGAGGAATCTTTGCTTTTTTCAGTTTCAGCCTCAGCAGAGGATAGTCAGTAGTGCCTGGTTCTCTTTATTTTCATTTTTTTCGTCCCTTTTGCGCTTCTTTTCGTTTGTATCCTCGTGTCAGGGGGGGGGTCGATTAAGTCCCTTATTTTGGGGGGGGGGGGAGGATCGTATTTAGCGGAAAATGATCACAACGCGATGGCGTGGAGGCTGGACTACATGCACAAGAAATTAAGACCATGTACTACTTAATCGCGGGAGCTGTCTTCAACTTTATTGCACTGTTCTCCCAACTCGTCACTGCTCTGGAACAGAGTTATGATTTTTCAGTGACATCGTCAACTTTCGCACGTTCCGCCCACTCTGGGCGGACTTGCCACGGGTAGGTGCTATTTACATTTCGTCCAGTGCCCTACCCATCCCCACTATGACCGGACCCTCGAAGTTCTTCGGGTGCCAATCCATGAATTTCGTGACACGCACAAACACACGTACACACACACACACACACACAGCCGATTATATGTATTAGGTTGTCCGGAAAGTTCTCAGCGTTTCATGTTACTATTTTTTGTACATTCATTGCTGATTAAAAACTCATTGCGTCTCAGTAGTACGTCCTGAAGAGACACTGTCTGCCGGTATAATTGTCGTTTCACCACTGCTTGATGAACTCCCTTTTCCCAAGACCTTTTGAAGCATGTGGTGTTGGAGAAAGCATCGTGCGACAATGGTTCGGCGAATTTCGCTCGGAGATCTCAGCCTTGAAGGTGAACCTCGCAGCGCTCGACCTAAAGCAATACCTGACGAGGATTTGACGGCGTTTGTGGAGGCTGAGCCAACATGAACAGTTTGAGAGATTGCAGAAAAGCTAGGCCTTGGCAAATACACTGTTGCGGATGGTCTGAAATGAATTGGGAAGGTGAAAAAAATTCAACAAGTTGGTGCCCCACAATTTGAGTGACCGGTAGAAATTGGCACTTCTAGAGGATTCTTCTTCACTGCTTTTGCGCAACAGAAACGACCCGTTCCTGGACCGAATTGTTACCTGTGATGAAAAGTGGATCATGTATGATAACAGCAGACGTTTCGGACAGTGGTTGGATGCCGACGACCCACCGAGCCAATTTCCAAAGCCGAATCCTCACGAAAAAAGATTATGGTCACAGTGTGGCGGTCATCGGCTGGTGTGATCCACTATAACTTTTTGTCACCAGGCCAAATCATCACAGCAGAGTCCTACTGTGATGAAATCGACGAAATGTACCTAAAATTGCGCCAGCTGCAGCCAGCACTTGTCAAGGGTCCGATTCTTTTGCATGAGAACGCCCGCCCACACGTTTCACAAATCACTATCCATAAATTGAACGAACTGTGGGTTGAAGTTCTACCTCGCCATACTCTCCAGACCTTTCAACAACCAACTATCACCTTTTCAAACATTTTCAGAGATTCCTTGCTGGAAAATACTTCATCAATCAGGACCAGGCAAAAAAAGCCTTTGTGAATTTCGTTGATTCTCGACCACCCAGTTTTTTCTTTGATGAGACTTGTCGACCGTCATCACATTGGCAAAAGTGTGCTGAATCGAACGGTGCTTATTTCGATTAAATCCGATGAGTATTAAGAAAGTTATGATTGCTTAAAGTGAAAGACTCAAAACGCTGAGAACTTTCCGGACAACCTAATAGTCGAATCGTATTATAAGGAATTATATTTACTTGTTCAAATGGAGCGAATACGGCTGTTTTGAATGCTATCGACTTGTTGGTTGGTGGAAGTTTAGCGTTCTCCTTCCATGTCAGATGGACGTGGTAGCCGTCTGCACGGTTTTCGATGATTTCCTTTAAGCGTTTTGCAACTTCTTCATTTGTGCGTTGCTTTTCAATATTTTCTGAACCAGTGTATTCGTTCGCTTCTGAGGACTCGAATCCTCAGTACTCATCGTATCTTTTTGAATCCAGAACAATTTCATCGAGATGCAGTACAGATATCGGCGATTCGAATCCCCTTTGACGTCCAGATATCATATACCCAAATTGGGTCGAAAAGAGAAAGAGTCCTAAGTGTAGTGTTTCCTTCTCTTGCTCCATAACATCCCAAAGGTAGGCACATCTTGGAAGTATCTGCTCTGGGCAATGCCTTTTATCCAGTTTGGTAGAAAGATGGATGCTTTTTGTTTGACTAGACAGTCTTCGTTTCTCAATGTGGCTGTCGCTGTATGGGTGGTTAATATGAGACTTCCGTGAAGATGAGAGGTGCATATTTCTTCACTTTTGTCTATTGTCTTGACTTCCACCTCTTTATATCGAATTTCGATGACTTCTTTTAGCCAATTTTTCTCAGGCGAAGTTGTGCCGCTTCTATTATCGGCCATTGTGTTTCTTCCACTAGGCTTCTGTCGATAAATGATGTTTCCGATCCCGTGTCTAGCAGAATTTAGACTTCTTTTGAGCCGTTTTCCCCCGGAATAGTGGCAGCTCCTATTATGTGCAGGGTTTCTGCTTTGTTGAGCTCTTCATGGCCCCTTCCTCTTTTCTCGTCTTTGAAATTTACTTTTTCGTCAAACCGTTCCTGAATGACGTTCTGGTGAGCTACTGGTATATTTAGTCGTTTTGTTTGACGGTGCATCCCTAGATTTTGGGGCTAGTTTCCCTTTCCGTTGCTGAAGTGCTGGTGGAGTCGGTCGTCGCAAAGCTACGCCTTTCTTGTGGATTGGAGGATTCCTCTGCTCAGTGGTAAGCACTCTACATAGCGATATATCATGTTTCTGTCCAGGAGCACGGAGGACCTCGACATGCCTCTGCAGTGTGATATGGCTTTCCGCAGTTGAAACATATTTTCTTCATAGTTAGAAAAGATGCATTTTCTGACTCTTTAACTGTGCCGCAGTCAGCTGATTGGTGACTGAATCGTTCACAATACAGGCAAATGAATCTACTGTCACGAATTGGTTGGCTGGGTCTTCTAGCAGAGCTTTCTTGAACTACGTAATTTTGGTACGCGTTTCTTTGGTATACTGCCTCCGTTGAAGTATACCGCCAAGTTCCTTTTGCACTTGCGCCCATGTTCAATCCCTTAGATTCTCCAAATCGGTTGGTTTTTCAGTGCACATGTTTGAATATCCGTATCGAACTTGCTGAAAATCGTATTGAGTAGCATTCGATGGTCAACGTTCTGGTCTTTTATGGCTAGCTGGCTCATTGTTGCTGATATTTTTCCTGCAGTTGGTTTAGGATTTGGTGGTTTCCCATTCTGCGTTGATTTAAGATTTCCGCAAAAAGCTCTCTGTCCATGTGTCGTTATCTCCATATTTCTTCACGAGCCAGAAAATAGCTTCCGAGATTTGTTCTGAGACATGGGATCTTAAGATCAGGGCTCGTGCCTCTTCTTCCAAATACTGCTACAAATAGTTGAATTTTAGTATAGAGCTGATATTCCGTTCTGTTGCGGAGAATATGGCCCGGAAGTTTTCCCAGTCAGCTCCCCGTCCTGAGAATTTGAGGATTTCCAACCTTGGCAGATATGCCGGCATTGTGTAAGCAACTAGTGGTATAGTCGTTGTGGAATGGTAAGACTGTTGAACCATATGGTTTCTGCCTTCGTTCCGTGTTTATTGGAGCATAACCAACTGAATATCGGCCATTCGTTTCCGCTTTCTTTCCCATGAGTTGCGCGCAAAACTGATCCGCTTTGCTTACAGTTACGACTGCCACTTCGCGGTACTGTTGAGAGACGGGATTCTGCTTGTTTCTTCGATTCTTCTAAATACACGACGCGGAGCTTATCCATATTTTCGTTGACACATTCCTTCCTCGCCACAATGTTCGCTCTTTTGGAATCGGTTGGCGTCATTATCGTCAAGGCGCCGATCTTCTCTTCACTACCTGAAATCGCAACTGGCGCAAGAAGCTCTTGCGACGTTACGATGGCTTCTTCCAATGCGATTCGAGCCAGTGTGAGACGAACTTTCGCTGTTTCACCATGGTTACTTACCAATGGATTGATGGGAGACGAGGTTACGGTATTAGGGAATAGCAACAAGCAAAAAGGCCAAATTCCTTATTGATTTTCCTGGCACCGGGATCCCGGCCGACGCACCATAACTTAGGAAGAGTCTATGTATGAAGACTGGTGAAGTCCCAACCTGTGTGACGTCGCTGGTTCAGTTACGTCTTCTTCCTCTCGTTTACCCGCTTCTGGGTTGCATGCCGAAGTCTTCTTGTTGGTGTCACACCACTCCAGTACATATAGAATAGAAAGTTGTCCGAGCTGTCGTTGTCTTCTTCCACAGAGCTTCTTTCGATTTTTCTTCTGCCCGATTTCACTGTGCACTGTAGAGCTACATACTGGTAATGGCAATTAGACAGGTAAAACGGCAGAGGTACCTTCGGACTGAACCTCCCACAATATAACACACTTTCTAACTGAAAGCCAATTGATGCCGTGAATCTACCAAGAATTGACACAACGAAAAACTGATCGCTGATAGGGTATACTATTATGTGATTGGATTGCGATGTTTTGCACCCGAGGGTATCTGAGGTGATTTCATAGGATCGGTGTACTGCCGTATAGCTACCGTATCCTATGATGATTCAGACCCATCGTAGTGAGCCGTGCAAATACCTCGTTGATTGAGATGGTTCTGAATCACTTGTTTAAGGCTATATGGCAATAAGTGTGGGAAAAATACATGCGATTAATTGAGTACACATTATTACATATTTACAAGAGATCAACGTGCGGCGGCTAGCTTGCTAGTGCAGGTCCTTTCCCGCACATGAAGACATCGGATATCCCCGCAAGTCGTATTAGTCAAATCCCGCCGATACGCCTCTGGAATCGGAAGTGCAGCCCATTTTGAAGGGTCGATTCTCTATGGGGAAGAGAGGTACCATCGGATGAAGTGAGAAGGGAAAGCTGTTTGATCTCTACCCCGTTCCTTTTTAAAGCAGTTTCAGTCAGGGATCATTATTCAGGACGAGCTAGATGCGGCTTATTCCATTGCGTTCTCGAATGATAATAAGCGATTGTACGGTGGCCACGATGCTTGCATTTGGATATGGGACACGGATCGGCCGGGACGACAGCACACCACCATAAAGACTTGGGGTAAGGATGATTTCCTTGTTGAAATTCAAGTAGGGAATGAAAGCTATATCAGAGCGGTTCAAGAGAGCACACTATGTTTCATGTCGTTTTTCATTCTGGTTGGACAAATACTACTTATTGAAAAATGTGAAAAATGTTGATGGGTAGGGATGGAAGTGTGGAGTTGGTAACATGGTGGGATTACAACTGATTGTTTGGGTCTCCCATGGGCTTAATACTGCGGAGAAGAGTCGCTTTGCTCATATGGTCGCGTCTGCACTTTGCGATATATGCGCATCCCGAAACGTGTGACAGTGGTCGACCGCTTTTCTTTGATCTATGATGGACATCTGGAGATAAGAAGTTTCTCCCGAGTGATCGGGTTGCATCGGTCCAGTTATAGGCCGATGGAACCGTCGGTGAGAGCAGTAGCATGCTCGGTCGCTCGCTCGATTTGAGAACTGTGAACACGCCTAAGCATCCATGCAATTAAACTTGCATCGCCCACTGATAAAGAACTGTAGTTATCAAAAAAAAACTTGAATCAAATAGCCTTCGCAAGCTTTTTCATGTAATATCTTGGAAAGAGTATAGTGGTCTATTGCAGAGAGACAAACTGGTGGTCAGAAATCCATAATTTCATGTATTGCAATGAATAAATCATTTGATGGAGTGTACGCGGTGGCAACCTACAGCGGCAGCGGTGAGCTCATACTCAATCTTCTTCTGTATTTTTCATGTTTATAACGCTAGGTCTCTTCCTGTTCGCAGGTGAGTACGAGAGCAGGCTGCCACGCAGAAAATAAAATATCACGCTCAAATTCTGCTCTCTCAAGCTTTCAAAACCACCTTTTATACACTAGTATTACAAGCAAACCATTTTGACTGTGAGATATTTGCTTTGTACAAGACAATACAGGGCAAATGAGCAGTGTCTATAAGTGCCGCCTTGTGCGACCAGGTGAAGTAGTGTTACGGTTGATGCAACAGTGTCCGTGAAATTGCGCATTCTTCCACATGTTTGAATATAGTGAAGGGAATAGTGTCGCGCGTGTTGGCAACCGTTAATCGTTCACGACTGGGATGATCTTGTCCTTCGAATCAAGCAACCACTCGCTTATGTTCAAGGACTGCTATCGAGGACGTCTACGGCTAATCGCTGAACCGCTGCAACGGCTTTCAAGTACATTCGGAATAAAAGACAAAAGTAGGCTGCAATGATTCCACTTTGGCTGACGCGCATTACTACGCGCATAGTCCAACATATTGATTACTGACAATATTTCTGTGCTCACATCTAACACTTTCCCTAATTTATATGTTCCGAAATGCGGCCCAGTCAAAGTTCTCTTCTTCGTGAACATTTGGCAAGGTCTGATGCTTATCACATTTCTTGAAACACACCATTTTCTGGAAGTAGGACAGTTCAGCGGTTAAAAGACGTTCGAAGGTAACAATATCGAGATCATAATGAATGTCTGTTGGTGGCTCCTATCATTCCTCACTGGCAGAAGACAACCTTAGGCTTCTACTTTTCGTCCAGACTCGAGAGTTTAGCGGTCGAATCAATTTCGACTACATCGCTAAGGCAGCATTCATACTTCGCGACAGCAGCGGCGATCGTGGCGATCGCGGCGATTGTCGGTAGGCAACAGAGCGTGCCCCAAGGCTACTACTTGGACCACTCGCTTTGATAAGTAAGGAAATTCAACTTGTAGGACCTTTCGTTCATAACAATGGCTACTAACTGAAAACTTCTGTACTCAAGATTATTTTGGAACGAGGACGGGAGTTTTTTTTGAGGTAGAGATGAGGGCAACTCCAATCCCTAGATGGGTTTCTTTTTGTTTCTTTGGTTTCACTGTTTTAATTTATATGGAAGTCTTAGAAGTTTCCTATTGGCTAGACTGTTCAAACTTTCAAAACTTTCAAAACAGTTATAGTTTGCAATCCGTGTTCAAACAACGAAAAAAAAACAGAAAGAAACCCATCCAGGAATCGGAACCCATTCCTTTATGCAGCGTCAAGAAGGAGGAAACTCTATAACCCCATGTATAAGCTTGAAGAGTGAGGAAAGAAAAGCAATAAGAAACTCACTCCTTGCTTCAGGACTGAATGAAGCTCTCACGCTTTTCGCTCATTTCTATCCTGAATCAAAAAGAAAATAGAAAAGGAGAGAAACATTAGGCCAATACCTTCTAATAGCACTCGGAGCGGTCGAAGTAATAGCATTGGGGCGCACCGTAGGGATAGAAAAATTTTGGCTGAATGAGCCTTTGTCCATTGATTGTTTGGCCACGGTGCTCGAGTTTGCTCGCAAGCAGAGTGAAGATGCGGACAGATACTGACTCTTATGAGCCCTTGTCAGACACTCGAAACTTATCTCCTGCCGTGTTCCCTTACCACCTCCAAAACACTTGCTGGAAGCAGTTCCCCAGTGTTGTTACAATGAGTTTTGACCGCTTCCTTCTTGAAGTGACCCCCTGTGGTGTCTTATCGGCCGTTATCACGTCCTGCCACTCACCGATAATGTTCCAATCCTGCCTCCTATTTTACTTCTTGGAACCAACGTCTCGTCGTTGCTATGGCCTGCGCGTCTTCCTTTCTCTTCCCTAAGTATCTTTCAAACATGGTGTCGGTCATCTTTCGAAATTTATTGCCGTAGACTATGGCTGTCCGTTGTACCAGTATTCCGCAGCATCCCCTTGATGTCCCGCTCATGACAAAATGCAACCTTCATTTTTTGCATATCTGTTTCAGACATCACTAGAGGGTTTTCCTCAGAGATCCAGTGTGGGCTATAAGCGCTGTTTACGTGAGGAACCCGGTTCTCGTGACTAAAATCTACGTCGCCAAAAACTTCCGGTGTGTACACCGAGCGGGGCACCCATGATCACTCGGTTCTCGTGGCGGGTCCATTTCTCATGGTTCCCATCGCAGGAACTTCTCCCGATTCGCGAGATTGCGGATAAACGTAGCTGTCATGTTGATGGAGTCTAGTGATCACGCCAATTGAGTGGGGTTACGTGCGGCTAAACTGTTGGGTATTGGGTAAACGGTTATATCCATGCGGCTGAGCGGTCACGTTGTTTATCAAACAAAATATCGTTCGATGCTAAGCACTGATACCAGCGAGATACTGCGACATGGTTAATGAAAAGCTTTTAAACACAGCACATGTGTAGGCCTTCTCAACCCCAGCAGATTACTTTCTTTCAGAGATAAAGTGAAAGCCTTGGAGCAGCATGACTCATTAGTTTTTTTAGCTGTGAAAGCTTACGTGAAGTCATTGCAAATCTAAAGCTTGCGCGAAGTTATTGCGAATCTATCTTCTGAGCAGGGCACAGCATTGGTTGGGGATTCCCTATGGGGGGGGGTCGTATTTGGCCGCCAAAAGGGGGGTCGTATTTGGGCTGGGGAAAATTTATTTTTATAGTTGATTTTTCTCGCTTTGCGGACGTTTTGGAGGGGGGTCGTATTTGGGCTGGGGAAAATTTATTTTCATAGTTGATTTTTCTCGCTTCGCGGACGTTTTGGGGGGGGGTCGTATTTGGTCGTTGTTGGGACGGGGGGGGTCGTATTTCTGGCTAGGAGTTACGTGGTTCACTATGTCTACTACATACCCCCCGGGGTCGTACCAGCCTTTGAAAAAAGGGGGGGGGTCGTAAAAACTAGACCAAGATCCCCATCTAATGCTGTGCCCTGCTTCTGAGGCCGCTGGAAGCACGATACAGTAATCAAGAGCCAAAACGTTTGGAAGTGTTTTTGACTTCTCCGTAGCCGGCGTTTTCCTCACTGTTGCCCAGTCTCTCGAAACACAAATTATGATTGCCGCGTTATTCGTGCCTCATGTTATTCAACCAGCCTGGCTGACGCGCACTACTGCGCGCATGGTTGAACCTATGGTAACGGTACTGATCGCTGACGGGATTTCTGTAATGACCCCAAACACTTGGCCTGATTCCCACTTTTTTCAAATACGGCCCATTTAATTATACATATATCTCCTGTTTAATGAACATTTGCTAATGTCTGCTAGACAAAATGGGAATTTCCTAAAAAATGGGAATTTCATTTCTAAAAAAATCATTTCCCAAAAAACACCATGCATCGGAAATAGGGCAGCTTAGCGGTTGAAAGAGTTTGATGGTAATAATATTGACATCGTTGGAATATCCTCACATCCTCACACTTTCGTTGAGCATCTGCCTTAGGCTTTTAATTTTTGTCGAAACTCGATAGTTTAGCGGTCGAATCGGTCCGAACCATATCGCTAGGGGATAATAACTTGACTCACTAAGCCTCTGCCGGTTTCTTGGGCACCGGTGCTCAAGTTCAGAGTGAGGATGCGAACAGATAGTGATCTTTATAAGCCCTTTTCTCACGCTATATACAACTTATCTCCCTTCACCAATGCCTTCTGAATGACTTGCTGGAGCAGTTCCTTAGGATTGCTACAATCTGTGCTAAGAAGTTCGAGGGCATCCTCTTTCAAAAAGGCCCTCTAGCACCTTATCAGCTGTCATCGCGTCCTGCCACCCACCGATAATGTTCCCATCCTGCCCCCTATCTAACTTCTTGGAACCGACGTCCCATCGTTGCTGTGGCCCGCTCTATAAAGTTGGTGACCCTCCACTTCTAACAAGGGAGGTGTTTCAGGTCATGACGCGCTTTTTGGAAATGGTTTGTTGCTTGTTGTAGGGTTCCATACAAGGGTCACAAAAATGGGTTTCATTTTTGCTATGCGTTTCTGGGTAGGTCAAAAACTAAGTGAAAAGAATTTGACAAGAATGGGCGGATTCAACAACCTTAATGGGCTCCTTTCTGCTTGTAAATTCGAGCATGCATAGTTTGTGAGGTGGTCACTAATTAGGCCTCAAAATAGATTCGATTAAAGTCAAGATGTAAGTATCATGTGGTAACACATTTGGCACGCACCGACGCATGAGTGATGTTTTTGTCAGCGCTCCCTTCATGGCCATTGCTTGCGGATCAGATGGCGTAGCGGATAGCACGATGGGTTCTGTATGGCACGACAGCGGGGCTCGGTTCGGATCCTCATTGCGGCAGCAGGTTTTGCATCTGTATCAACGCAACGAGACGTGAACATTTCCGGAAACAAGGTTCTCCACACAACTGTGCTGGTTTGTAAGGTGTCATCCAGGAAAGGCCAATAGGATAGCCTGGCCATTTGCAGTGGCTGCATATCATTGTACTCGTCTTGACACAGTAAACTCGAAACTACCTTTAAAATTTGCGGAACGATTCTCTGAGCGGACTTATATAGGTTTTCCTTCGCTGTTTTTCTTCTTGCGGGTGGGCTGGCGCAGGGAATTTGCACCTGTAGCGCTACTCACAGCTCTCTCCGTGCGAAATAGATATCATATTCGTGTTCAGGGGGTCAAACAACCTCTAGAAAAGAAACCTCGAGGAAATCCGAGGTTCTGACTCAACTTTGAAAAAATGGGGTGGAGATGGTCGCGCCTGGATGATGGCCAATAATCCGACTAGCATACTGGTGATGACTGGTCTTTGCACTGAAATAATCCTTCAGTCATGTCTTTTCGCAAAGAACAATACCTGGCTCACTTGTATGAGCCGCCTGCATCATTTTCCTGATTGCCGGTAGAAAATACCACCCCAAGACCAGTCATCCATGGTGGGTGGACCCCGCCTGCTGCCAAATGTCCATAGAATGGCCCACATTTTCCAAGTAAGGTCGAAACGACCTGGCTAGAAATTAGTCCCCAGGGGTAATCCAACCCGGTGAACATAAATGTGATGGTATTTCATTGCAATAACCCTTCTGAGAACTACGAGGGGCAGCACAAGCACGCTTTCTGGCCACAATGTGGCCACAAGTATATACCTCAAAATGGCATATACTTGACTTATTTCTACTGCCAGACACACAGGCACGCGAATGAATGGAAAGCTGAAAAATGCAAAACATTTTCCGCGAGAAGGATCCGATCCACAAAGTGCCCCCTTGCCTTGCCATCCAGAACCGGTCGTGTTATCCACTGCGCCATCCGATCCGTCTGCAGTGGTAGTGAAGGGTTTGCTGACAAACACATCACTCTTGCGTCGGTGCATGCCAAGTGTGTTACCACATGATACTTACATTTTGACTTTAATCGTACCTATTCAGGCCTAATCAGTGACCACCTCATAAACTATGCATGCTCGAACTTACAAGCAGAAAGGAGCCCATTAAGATTGTTAAAGCCGCCCATTCTTGTCAAATTCTTTTCACTCCGTTTTTGACCTACCCAGAAACGCATAGCAAAAATGAAACCCATTTTTGTGACCCTTGTATAGACCGCTACAACAAGCAACAAACCATTTCCAAAAAGCGCGTCATGACCTGAAACACCTCCCTTGTAAGGCCTGGTATGGTATCTCATCAGCTGTTATCACTTCCTCCCAGTGACCAATAATGTTGCCATCTTGCCTCCTATATCACTTCCTGGAACCGGCGTGGCTGGAACGCGCGTTATGACGTTGATGACCGTCCATTTCTTAGGCCCCTTATGGTTAATTATCAGTTCGTATCACTTCCTGGTACCCACCAATAATGTTCCTGCTGGACCCCCTTCTCCACTTCTCAATTTGAGCGCTTTATCACTGTTTTGAAGAAAGTTATGAATTTCCGATCAACACACACCCACGCACCCACCCCAGCAGGCAAACTTAGTGGATCCTACTATATATTAGGTTGTCCGGAAAGGAATGCGCGTTCGAGCTTAAAAATTTTTTTATTATAAAAACGAAATCGAACAAGATAAATTCAAAAGACAATCTCCATTAGTATCAATGACTTGTTGTCAACATTTATGCAAAAAATGGATTTTTCTTCTGAAGAGCTCGACCGGCTGCGACTCAAAGAATTTGGACACCCAGAGTTGGACCTTTTTCGCGGTTTGTGAATTTTCTCCGGCCAGGGAGTTCTGCATCGACCGGAACAGATGGTAATCGATGGTGCCAGGTCTGATCTGTGTGGCGGATGAGGCAGGACTTTCCAGCCCAATTCCTCTAATTTTTTTTCAGAGTGATTTTCGCCACATGTGGATAAGCGTTGTCGTGGATAAATTTTTGTCGACCGTCGTTTCGACACTTTGAAGACGCAAGTGCTGGATCATGCGGTTCAATTGGTGTTTGCAGATGTCCGCCGTAAACGTCTCCCACCGATTCGGAACTTTCAAAGCACATCAAACCTTTGCTATTCCACCAAACACGGAGCATCACCTTTTTGCCGCGTATATAGGTTTGGAGTCCGTTTTGGAGGGTCACTGGAGTGTAACCACTGTCCTTTTCTCGTTGCATGTCGAAGCAGCCGCTTTTCTCATTTGATGTACATAATAGAGTCGAAAAAACCGCTGTTCTTGGAGCGACGAAGAAGAATTCGGCCATTGCCACTCGTGTTGCCTTGTTTGCGTCGCTCAGCTGTGCGGCACCGCCTCTTCCTAACTTTTTTCCCCAAAAGCAAAGTAGCATGGACAAAATATATCAAAAGAAGCACAATAAAAATCTCTTTCTAATAGACAAAACTGTCTCCAAAAATCTTCTATAGTAGGAGGGAAAAAAGTTGACAAGTTCAAAAAATTCAACGCGCATTCCTTTCCGGACAACCTAATATTATCCGCTAAATGTGTCTGTGTGTGTTTGTCTGTGTGTGTCACGAAATTCATAACAACTCTCCCAGTGGCAGAGAAACGTTGACTCTAGGAAGTGATGGAGGGGGTAACGGGGATACCATTGGTGGGTGACAGGATGTGATATCAGTTGATAAGATTCGATAAGAGGCGTCCAAAGTGGGTGGTCACCCAGTCTATAGTGCGGGCCACAGCAGCAGTGGGACGTTGGTTCCGAGCAGTGAAATAGGGGGTGGGACGAAAACATTTTAGGTAGGTGACAGGATGTGATACCAGCTGATAAGATCTGATAATGGGCATTAGAAGGGAAGGACTACCAGTCATAGTGCGGCTCACAGGAACAGTGTGACCTCGGATCCGTGAGGTGATATAGGGTGTGGGACGGGAACATTGTTGGTGGGTGACAGAAAGTGATAACAGTTAATAAGATCCGATAAGGGGCCTCGGAAGGGGAGAATCACCAAATTCGTAACGCAGGTTACAGCAACAGTGGAACCTTGGATCCGAGAGGTGATTTAGGGTGTGGGACGGGAACATTATTGGCGGGTGACAGAAAGTGATAACAGGTGATAAGATCCGATGAGGGGCCTCAGAAGGGGAGGGTCATTCGTAACGCAGGTTACAGCAACAGTGGGACCTCGGATCCGAAAGGCGATACAGGGTGATATGATAGTGATACGGGACGGGAATATTATTGGCGGGTCGGAAGTGATAGAGCTAAAAGTGACAAGGTGACATAGGAAAATCCGCTTCACCGCTCACAACAACAATGCGGTCGGTATGACTCAAGTATAACGATCTCAATGATTCCAACAGAACTCATTTCTCGCTGCTTATTAGTAACGACATCATGTCCGACCACTAAGCTAGCTCTATTCCAAATGCATGGGGTTTGTTTACAGAGATGTTATGAACAGCAGACATTGACTTAATCACTCTTACCACAATTATTTCCATCAACAACCTCAGTGAGGGCCGTTTAAAGGGTTCCACTGCTGAATGCGTTGCATGCATTGCATTCCAAAGCAAGACGCTTTAAAGACACATGGTACGCTCAAACACATTGAGGGTGTATGAGACTATCAGCCCGCCAGCTGTCGATGTGTCGTGGTCCCCCCGCCCAAACATGCCCAGGAATGGAGGTAAAGGACAACACGCTAAAAACACGCTAATTCCTTCATGCTCCGCCTTATACTTTTTTGCGGCGCAGATTCCCGTCCTTCGTGACATCCGTCGTAAGCGCTCGCGTCGCGTGCGGCTCCTTGGCACTTTGCCAAGTCCTTTAATTGCGTTTTCAAATACGAGTAAAAAGCAATTTCCTGATGCGGATAACATTGGAGGCGCTACAAAATAAGAATTACGAGGGCCAGAACTCACGAGCAACTCAGCTGCATCTGCAGTATCCATCAGAGGCCGCGCATTTCCACAAAACATGAGAATAAAACAGCCCAAGCGTCCCACTCGTTTGTTCTAAGTATTTCTATGGCTTTGGCGCCGGATTTGCGCCGGATCGTAGAAATTTACAGGCGATTTTTACTAATTTGCCTTTCCTTGGTTTTTTTCATTTTTGTTTTATTTACATTTACATCGTTGTGCTTCATTTCTAGCCTGTGTCATCTTCATCTCCTTATACATGGTTTTTGAAGCATGAGCAACCTCAAATTTTAGGAAATCGCGTTTTGCTTGTATTAAACTAACGAGTATGCCGTTTTTATTTTCATGTTTCGTGGACTGCGCGGCCTCTGATGGATATTGCAGATGCAGCCGAGTTGCTCTTGAGTTCTGGCCCTTGTCATCATCTTCGTTCTTATTTTGCAGCACCTCCAATGTTATCCGCATCAGAAAATTGCGGTTTACTTGTATTTGAAAGCGCAATTAAAGGACTTGGCAAAGTGCCAAGGAGCCGCACGCGACACGCGCGCTTACGACGGATGTTATGAAGGACGGGAATCTGCGCCGCAAAAAGGCATAAGGCGGAGCATGGAGGAATTAGCGTGTTTCACGGTCCTGTATCTCCATTCCTGGGCATGTTTGGGCGGGGGGACACGACACATCGACAGCTGGCGGGCTGATAGTCTCATACACCCTCAATGTGTTTGAGCGTACCATGTGTCTTTAAGAGGAGAGAATGCATAAATTATACGCTGCCTCAGCGAATATCCTAGGAGGCTGCGCGATTCCCGTGTAGGTTATGAACGTACCAGTCGGATCGCTGGTTAAGGCCAGCTCTTCTCCTTCTGTGATGCGGGGGCGCTGCTGCTGTTCCTGCGCCTTGACGGAACAAGTGCTGCTTTTCAGTTCTTGGCTGATGCAGAGTTCCTTTGAACAGTATGGCTGATCAACGATCCGTAATTCAGCAGGCGGCAAATCCGCATGGCCCCGGCGAAGCCGGGCATGTCACAGAAGGAGGAGCGCCCGGCGACAGCTGGGCGATCCGACTGGTTATATAGACTAGGATATCTGCCAGTGTTCTTCTAGTTGGCTTCTACTCCGATCGTAGCAACTCCCTGGAGTGTATGTTTTCAACGGAGTCGACTGCTATCACCGATATGCATTATTCTCACGATGGTCAACGTTTGTATGTCGCTCCACGTAAGGTTGGTGTCCTTTTCCGATTCAAATGGTTCCTCGTTTTCGCTCATTTGCATTCTTCTGCGACGTAGTGTGTCCGTTGCTGCGGGCATAGCCGGAGTCCACTCCGCTTGAGGGTCCACGGAGTGGTTACCTATTTTATTGTATTCGGACTCCGTCTATACACACACACATGGCGCAGTTTGTCGACTTGGGGGGGGCATTCTGCTTTCCATAGACGTGCCGGCCCATCTAGGTAGCCTTTTCTCGAGTTGACACTTTCTATGATGGTGGCTAGACTATCCTGTACCAGCTTCACAAGGGTTCACAAGTTTTACCAGGGTGAGATTTGTAAATCGGAACAGGGAAGCAATGGTAGTACAAAATGCCCCCCCCCCCCGTCAACAAACAGCGCCCACACATATATATATATATAATATCTGTGTATAATAATACACTATATATATATATTATATAATATATATATAGTATATATATATATATATGATATATACTATATATATATAAATGTACAGCGGGGGGGCCAAAAAAACAGTCATTCTCGGCCGATCACATATGAGCCGAAACTTTTTGCAGGCCCAGACAGAGAAAGTGGATATGAGTACCAGGGCGATGATACCCAAGATCTTCCTCTATAAAGCAGAACGGCGCTGCGCCATTCACCTTCGTGTACAGCCAAATAACTGAAGTCATGCTCAGTTCGCGGCCTGCCAGTTGGAGAACGCTCTTTTGGAATTCACGTGGCCTCCAAACAGCTGCGGAACGTTCTTGAATGTTTGAATATCACCCATGGATAGCTACGCTGGCAGACGATACTCTTAATCCTGCGCATACCTCAAACCATCGAGGCAGCTGCCGCCAACGTCGCTACGGTCCAGGACATCAGGTCTTCACCCAGTTCACCAAGGCCCGCGGGTTGATCTGGTCTGGACCGGCCGTACCCTGGAATGCGGAAGACAATATTTTCTTTGTAGGACCCGGACGTGAAAGGTGAGCGCTGGCGGTTTACATCAAGCCAACTCGCAAACAGGATTATCCCCCATCATGTGGTCGCGGCCTTACCTTCTGGAGACCGCTGTGACTGCTACAGGTTTCTTCTGCCACCACATGGAAATCGAAGGGTTTTGGAAAAACTCGTCTCTACTTCGGAGGGATGTAAGGGCCTGCTTCGTGACTGAATGAAGACTGCCAAATTGAGAGTTCGCCCCCGTACCTGAATACCCTCAATTACCTGCGTTCGAGCGGAAGTTCGATAGGCGTGGGTCACGGTGCGCGTGAGAGAAATCGAGCGACCTCGCTCAACTTGGGTAGACGTACCCACTTGTTCGCGCGGCCGTAAGTCTCTCAGGATTGGCGCTCTCTCAACAAGGCTGTGGCGGAGTATCATTAAGATTTCAATGCTGTCTGTTAAGTATCGGTCGAGTAAAAATGTCGATAAGATTTAATTAAAGGCTCTAACTTTTAATGTCATACTCTGCTTTTGCC
>MU931141.1:120757-123257 GCA_036418165.1 Cooperia oncophora
ACGGGCGACCACATGTAGGGAGGATATTCTTCTCGAGTTACTTGATGTAACCGCCAGCGCTCACCTTCCTGCCTTTTTTGAAAAGTTCTTGATTCTCGATGCTCGTACATGGCGTACTATGCTATGCTTGTAGGACACTCTGGGAGCTTTCCTGCAAGAGGCGTGTAAGGGCGCCTGCTCTTCCCCGGGCTTAATTACGATGTCAGTTTCACAGGAGTACCTTCGGGTCATCATCTTCTATCAGTGGCCCCGCGGCACTGGGACCACGGCAGCTGTCCGTAACATCAGCAGTGCATTAAGGGAGGACACCACTACCGTCAGGATCGTTCACTTTTAGATTGCTCGCTTTGCGAAAAGAGACTCGATTCTCAAAGACGAACCTTGGTTGGGACGGCCCCAAGAAGTATAAGACTCCACCATTCTCGAAACAGACATGGGGGATCCAGAGGCTACCACCCGCAGTCTCGACAAGACTCGGATGTACCTAACTGACAGTCGTCCTTCGCCTTTAAGCCCCTGACTACCAAAAATTAGTGGCTCGAAGGATCACTCATACCTTGATCCATGGCACGCTGTTCACCCGGGTACCCTTTGATCGGTCTCCCCCTCTCCGTCTTTGCCAGAAGGAGTTTCCGGGAAACTGCTTAGTGGGGATGAGAGATGGGTCCTCTATAATTTTGACCCACACAGTACCGTGTGTCTATCTCAAAGAGGAGATCCATTTTAACAGTCCAAACCGGGCATGTATCCCGAGAAGGTTCTCCTGTGCTGTTCCTGGGACGCGAGGGGAATGCTGCACAATAAGCTGTCCTGTAAGAACACACGATCACCGCCACCATTTGCATCGCGCAGCTCCTGAAACGAATGAAAATTGTTGGAGAAAAATGACCGAGACTAGCTTCTGGTCACATCGTTCGTAGTACACGAGACCCCATACCTGCTGTGAAGACCTACCAAATAATTGAGGAGCAAAGCTGGAAGACTAGTCCCCACTCATAATATTTTCTGGCGTAGTTCCCTACGACTGCTACCTGCTCCGCCTCCTTTAGGCTTTCTTAGCTAAGAAAACTTTCAGCAATTTTGATGACATCAGTCGAGACTTACTCTACTCGCAGCCTTCTCAGTTCTGGGAGGAGGGGAATGCTTACCTGTCCATTGGGTAGGGCACTGTAGTGGCTAACTGTGACGAGTTTATTGTTCACTAATTCCCACTGCATATTGAGTTAGAAAATAAAAAGGGAAAAAAGTCACAACAGTGACAGGACTTTCCTTCCAACCTATCACCCCATGTATATAATTTGCTCTGATTTGTTTTTGTTTGTTTGTTTGTTTGTTTGTTTGTGAGTTTGTCTGTCCCGGAAATTCGGTTCGACCAGAAGAACGACTGTGGAGAGGTCGGTCAAAGGTGGGGATAGGTAGGGCATGGGACAAGAAATAAAAAGCAACACATGACCTATGGGAAGCCCCGCCCACAGTGGGCGGGGCACTCGCTGAAAGTTTGGGGTTCCGCAGAAAATGTTCATTATTCGCTTCCGGAGCAGCTTAAAGATGGGGAAAAAAAGAGATTAAGGTTAGTAAGGAGTCGCCAGACTAACTACGGGACACATCCAAAATGGCGGGGGCGTACTCAAGGTGGGCGTGCTTCTCGCAAATTCAGTAAACGTCCGGTTCGCGAGAGTGTTTGGAAGTAGCAAAAGACTCACTGTAGAATGTAAAATATCTGGCGAATATAGGGCACGCTCGAAGTGTGTTAGACCCCACCCACAGTGGGCGGAGCTTGCCCTAAATTGCTATCCCTACTATATATAATCGCGTAATTTGTCTGTTGGTGTGTGTGTGTGTGTGTGAATGTATGTGTGTCTGTTGTGTGTTTGACCGGAAATTCATAACTTCCTTCAAAACAGCGACTGCAGCGCTCAAACTGATAAGTGATATAGGGTTCGTGCAGCAACACTATTGTAGGGGGAAGAAGTGATAACAGCTGATTAAGATAACATAAGGGGCCTTAGAAGGGAGGGTCGCCAACTTCTCAACGCACGTCACAGCGACGATGGAACGTTGGTTCCAAGAACCTAAAGATAGGGGGCAGGATGGAAACATTATTGGTGGTGGCAGGACGTGATAACAGCTGATAAGATAACAAAAGGAGCCTTAGAGGGGAGGGTCAACAAAATCCATAACGTGCGTCACAGCGACGATGGGACGTTTGGTTCCAAAGACTAAGATAGGGGGCAAGGATGGAAACATTATTGGTGGGTGCAGGACGTGATAACAGCTGATAAGATAACATAAGGGGCCTTAGAAAGGGAGGGTCGCCAACTTCTCAACGCGCGTCAACAGCGCGCCGATGGAAACGTTGGTTCCCAGAACTAAGATAGGGGCAGGAAATATGGAAACATTATTGTGGGTGCAGGACGTGATAACAGCTGATAAGATAACAAAAGGAGCCTTAGAAGGGGAGGGTCACAAAATGCCATAACGTGCGTCACAGCGACGATGG
>MU931141.1:128257-154242 GCA_036418165.1 Cooperia oncophora
AAGGTCTTCTCCAGTCAGGCTGCGACTGGAGATGACTTCATATTTTGGTGTACATGAATCCGATGGGTGAGAGCCAGCTCCTGCTTATCGAGGAACATCTTGGGTATCTTCCGCCCTGGTATTCGTATCCACATCCTCTGTCTGGGCTGCGACATTTTTGCTGATATGTGACTCGGTCGAAATGTCTTTTTTTGGCCCCCCTGTATTTTACAGAATTTTGTCTGGCTCCGCACACCTCGGAACAGCTCCGCTTTCAGTGTTTGTGACCCAAAATCCTCACTGGCGACCATCTGCTGACCTTAATCCACTTTTTTCCGGTGTGTGAAGTACTCTAAAACTATTTTACAGAATTTTTGTCTGGCTCCGCCCACCTCGGAACAGGCCCCGCCCACAATGTTTTTGTCCCACAATCCTCAATCGGCGAACCTCTGCTGACCTTAATCCACGTTTTTCCGGTCTCTGCAGTGCTCTGGGACCGTTTTGCAGGCTTTTTTTACGGCTCCGCCCACCTCGGGAAGGCGCCGCGTTTGTGCCCCACAATCGGTCCAGCCGTCGCTGACCTTGAACCTCTTTTTCCGGTTTCTGGAATGTTCTGGAACTGAGCTACAAACTTCTAAAATGAGTATCCTGCGATTAGGCAGCGTTCAGACTTGTAGCGCTACAGCGTAGAGCTACAGCGTCGCGCTACAGCGTCGCGCTACAGCGCCGCTTCGCAACGTACTGCTATTTCCAACGTTAGGATAACGACAGTTGCTTACAGAGAAAAGTGGGAAGGTTGCTGGATTTTCTTGAGAAATTCACGGAAAGGTGAGACTGATATAGCTGTAACTATCTGACGCTATCCTTGACAGTTACTCCATTAGTCACTATTTTCCTGGTACTGCTTTTAGCGTAACAGTGTCCTTCTGTCCTATTAAGAGCATTTTCTGCAAAAAACACCCAAAGAGTACTCGCGCCCCAAAAAACACGCACGCATGTTTTTTTTTACCGGAGACACCAGAACCATAAAGGAACTTCTTGTTTGCCTTTGTTAACGCATTGGTGACCAGATAGTCTTCGCGTGCCTGTTGTGAGAGATAAGTCCATTTTTTATGCTGCCGACAAACGCGACTCAATACTGATGCGTTCCTAGGCCAAAAAAGTACAAAAATTTGTCAAGGCTTTGTTGGCTGTGAATGCCTCGAAAACCGGCATAAGTCTTTTTCCTGTGATCCAGGCAGAGATTGGGGGCAAACTCTGAAAGCAGATTTCGCTCCATAATCGATAAGCAGTATAGGATTCTGTATTCATTCTTTCTATATTCAATCCTCTCCTCTTTGTTTCTCATATTTATCTAATAGTGAGCTCCTGTTTTCTACTTTATCACATTTTAATGTAGTTTCGCAATCGGGATCAGCACGAGGCAGCACTGCAAGACATCAGACAAAGCCATCAAACATCAAGCAACTGTGAAAGCCAAATGATTAAAGTCAAAAACGATAAATAAAACCAATTAGCACAGTCTTCTGTATCAAAAAACACTTTAAAATGTGATAAAGTAGAAAACAGGAGCTCACTATCAGATAAATAGAGAAACAAAGAGAAGAGGTTGATACAGAAAGAAAAAACAAAAGCTGGAGTTCGGTACAACTGTAGCGCTACGCTGTAGCGCGACGCTGTAGCGCTACGCTGTAGCGCGACGCTGTAGTGCAACGCTGTAGTGCAACGCTGTAGCGCTACAAGTCTGAACGCTGCCTTAAGGGCAACCTCTGCCCACTGTGGGCGGGTCTCAACACATTTTGAGCGTGCTCAACACTCGCCAGATATTTATATTCTGCATTGAGTTTTGCGACTTCTAAACACTCTTGCGAACCGGGTTTCTGATATTGTGGGAAGCGCCGCCTACCTTGAGTACGCCCCGCCCACTTTGGATGTGTCCCCCACAGTTAGTCTGACAACTCGTTACTAACCTCATTCCACTTTTCCCCCCCATATTTGAGCTGCTCTGGAAGCGACTTATGAACATTTCTGTGCGGAACCCCAAACTTTCGCTAGTGCCCCGCCCACTGTGGGCGGGGCTTCGCATAGGTCAAGAGTGCTTTTTATTTCTTGTCCCATGCTCTACCCATCCCCACCTTGACCCGACCTCTCCAAGTCGTTCTTCAGGTCAGACCGATTTCCCGGACAGACAAACTTACAAACAAACAAACTTACAAACTTACAAACAAAGCAAGCAAACAAACAGACGAAGCGAAATTATATATATACATATATATGTATATACGTATATATTATATATATATAATATATATATATATATATATATATATATATAATATATATATATATATATATAATATATTATATATATATATATATATATATATATATAATATATATATATATATATAATGGGTGATGATATAGTCCAAGGCAAATGAGGTAGCTGTAGGTGCGCAGCTACCGCTCTGTGATCCCTAGATCTAATTCCAAATTGAATTGCGTCCTGGTCTACTTAGCGTTCTATCGTCCATGGTCACTTAATTTCTGTCTGTCTTTTCTTGTAGAACAAAAGCGGCGACTATGCATCGCCTGGCTCTAGCAGGTTACTGGTGAGGCCATTTGCATTCGAGCAGCACTGTAGCTTTGAATGAACATGCATCCGTATTAGTTCTGGGTAACTCCACGGTGTTTTAACGCTGTCATTATCACTGCAAGCGAGACTGAACGCGCGCAAACGTGTGAGGGGCGTATATAGAAGTGCAGTCATTACAGCCTTTTCCGCCAGCGATGCCATCATGGATCCACAATATTTTGCGAAAAAAGAGAAGCTGCGCACCAGTCCACGCCTCTTCAAACGCCCCAGGGTTAAGCATGACGTCTCGAAACGATCGCCGTTAGGTAATACCACGTGAGATGTTCTAACGACCCTGCCCTCTTAGTTGCTGTCGAAATTTTGTCGCATTTCTACGGCTGCGTCACGTATTGCTACATAGCCAATAAATATCCCACTGAACAGCCATCCTTCGTGGAAACAGTGTAACTCCATCCGCGAACGGTCTTTTGCCAAGCGGTTGATGGTATTCCTGAACACAGAGGAAGATCCATCCAACATGCTTTGGAGCAATCGTATGACTTGCATGGCGTCGGTGCGAAAATAACGCGGTTTTTTGCCAAACATGTGAAGAAGTTTTTGATCTTCCACTGGGCAAAAGTTCATGCTTACGTGCATCCGAAAACAAGTAGGTTTCATTTATCACTAGAACGGAACACTTTTTTGTAGATCTACCACTGGGAAAATTTGGCGGTGGCGATTTCGGTACAAGAGTCTTCTCAAAATGCAACAAGAGGGCCGATCCACATTATACAATTTCCATCTATGAACTTCGACGGGCTCTTTGTACATCTTTTCCACTTGAAGTAAATAGGAAGGGAAGCACGAAAGGAGCGAAGTGGGTTATCACGACTCTGTGCGGAATGCTCCACGTTTTCATCTTCCATCCGAAACCATAAAGACGTTTGAAGGGATATGAATTTTGGAATGTGACTTCATATGGACGAAACAATATTCTGAGCAAGCTGATGGGTTCTTTATCGTATTTATGCGAACGAAACGACGTTATGTTGCAATTTCAACTAAACTAACTTGCTTCACCTGAGGTGGTGTAGTGGCAAGTGGTCCGCAACCAGGCGCGCGGTTGGGGGATCAAATCCCGGATCAACGCTCGCCTTGTAAGGCAGAAGGGTCAACCAACCCTTCTGCCCTACAAGGACAGCAACTTGGTACCAGAATCGTCTGGATGATAGGAACATTGACTCGTACATCGACTGGCTCCCGAAACCACTTGTACGGGGTTACACCGCATTGAGTAAGCCACTATATTCTGAGTGGAAGTGAAATGCGTACCCATCCCAAAAAAGATCGATCAACGCCGAAGACTTCTATTCTTTCCATCATCCTGATTTGCCATAAGTTTCCAACTCGATGGTAGTTCGCGCGCTGCACGGAGGGACCAAATGGGCGCACTGTTCCACAGCTGTTGTCAATGCCTTCTTCGTTATTGAACTTACGCATACGACCCTCTCCTGCTACCAGTTGATCACACACTATCCTACTCAGGTTCCGTCATGACGCTTGTCCCTGCTCTTTTGCTAGGATAATGGCTGTGAACTGGACCCAAAAGCGGAGCCGTAGTAAATTTGCGCTCGCGTCTGGGGTAGTGATGTGTTATGATTTAGGATGATGAGATACTCTGTTTTGATATGAGAATGCCCGGCAATGTTATGTTCAAGATGCTCCGCCACTTCACGACAAATCAAAGGGCATGCTTTGATGTGGAAAGGTGACGTTTTCTCGTTTTAATGCTAATCGATTGTCCGCAAATTATCGTCCATTTCTTGTAGTGAATAAGGGAACAACCTTTGTTCTACTATTTTCGTATGAAAGTTGTCATGTGAAAAAAAAACAAGTTTGTGCTTTGTGCTTCGATGGAGACCTACTCTCCACCGAGGTTTATCCGTTTTACGCTCTGACGCGGTAAATTAACGTCATTCTGTCTACCTGAGACAGTGACAGAGAGTTGCCGACTGTGAACACAGTGACAGAGTGTTGCCGACTGTGAACGACTAGCACCGCTCAGTAAAGTGCACATAATAACGTTGGTCAAGGAGTGCCTAGGCTGCAACATCTTTGAATGGGCAGGAACATACTTTTCACAAGTAAGAGGCCTGCCCATGGGTCAACGACTAGCACCGGTTCTTGCTGTTTGCTTCATGGGCAGGATTGAAGAACCAGTGCTGCTACGTCACCCGATAATGTACTGCAGATACATCGATGACTGTTTCATCATACCATCAACACAGTCCGAAGTGGACGAGTGCTTCCGGATAATGAATGCAGTCGCAGTACATTAAGACCCACACGAGAAACACCACATGACGGTTGGCTTCCTTACCTCAACGCGCAATTAAAAGTATCCAGTGGCATTGTCAGCGAGTGGTACCGTGAAGGCAGTTCAAAGAATGTCTTGCTCCACTACGTCAGCTCATCCACAAGCCGTTAAACATGCTTTTATTAACAGCATGCTGAGAACAGCAACGAGTATGTGCACAGGCGAAGCTGAACGTCAAGAATCACGTCGCCTCGCTTGTGAGATAGCTGCTATGAACGGTTATAAGAGACCACAACGCACTTCAAGACAGCGCTCTAATACGCGAGAAGGCCCGCGTCCAAACAAACTACCACTATGCTTTCCTTTTATCTCCAATACGATAAGCACCGCAATACAACGAAGCAGAGCACAGTTGCGAGATGTTGTTCAGTTGGTTAACATCCCCAGCTACAACATCAAGCAGCAACTGGTTCGAAACAGGCTGTTCGATAAACACTGCATATCTAGAGATTGTGTTATTTGTCCACACGGCAGACTCGGTGATTGCGCTAAATCGAGTGTGATCCACCTAATGGAATGTCTGACGTGTGGACGCACATATATCGGAGAGACTGGAAGGCCACTAGGTTACGAATAAACGAGCACCTAGTTGGCATGAGACGTGATAGGCTCACGACAGCGCTTGGCAGGTATAAATCTGAGGAACAAAGTCTTGACCTAGGCGTGACTTAAAGACACATGGTACGCTTACAAACATTGAGGGTGTATGTGATTATCAGCCCCCCCCCCCAGCTGTCGATGTGCCGTGGTTTCCCCACCCGAAACTGCATGGGGTTAGAGTACAGGGCCGTGGTAAAGTCTAATTCGTCCATGCTCCGCCCAAAATGCAACTTGCGGCGCAGACTCACTTTATGCTAACAGCCGTCCGCGCGGGCGTGTCGCGCGCAGCTCTCTTGGCTTTTTGCCAAGTCCTGTAACTGCGCTCTGGAATACAAGTAAAACGCAATTTCCTGATGCGGATAACATTTCAGGTGCTGCAAAATAAGAACCGCAGATTATGACGAGGGCCAGAACTCAAGAGCAGCTGTGCTGCTTCTGCAACGTCCCTCAGAAGTCACCGCATTTACGCGAAACATGAAAACAGAAAAGGCCCAAGCGTCTTACTTTCTAGTTTAAAGTATTTCTATGGCTTTGGAGCCGAATTCGCGGCCGATCGCAGGAATTTACACGCGATTTTAATTGAGTTGCGTTTCCTTAAATTTTTCATTTTTGTTTTACTTACATCTACATTCGTTGTTCTTCATTTCTAGTCCTTCGTCATCTTCACACCTTCTATTCGGACTTTGCAGATAGCAACACTCAAAGGTTATTCCCCGTATCAGGAAATTGCGTTTTGCTTGTATTAAACTAACAAGTGGAACGCTTAGGCCATTTTACTGTCATGTTCTGTGGGAATGCGCGGCCTCTGAATAATGTTGCAGAAGCAGCACAGTTGCTCTTGAGTCCTAGCCCTCTCGCTATCATCTTCGGTTCTTATTTTGCAGTACCTAAAATGTTATCCGCATCAGTAAATAGCGTTTTACTTGTATTCCAAAGCGCAATTACAGGACTTGGCAAAAAACCAAGAGAGCTGCGCGCGACACGCGCCACGCGAAACGGCTGTTAGCATAAACGGTAGGAGCATGGACGAATGCGACTTTCCCACGGCCCTGTACTCTAACCCCGTGCGGTTTCCGGCGGGGAAACCACGACACACCGAAAACTGGGGGGCTGATAGTCACATACACCCTCAATGTGTGTGAGCGTACCTTGTTTCTCTAAACTCGCATCTCAGATTACCAGGCGAGTGCTCCACGCCCCGCTTAACTGTGTAGCAACGGTGGCATGGCACATATCCCAAATTTGGTTTGCCAGCTAGATGAGCTTACATTCGGCACCGGAACTCGTGGCAGAACACGGAGTCATCCTTATAGCTGTTCAGTATACTGTTGTTGCCCTTTTAGTGCTGACCATTACTTGTTTTCTGGAACGTCAAATGGTGATTTGGTCGTGTTTGATCTCAAAGACGAAGCAACTGTGAAAATCCCGGTACTCACCAGAAGGGTGGCAGAGTGCGCGGTACCGTGTGTCAGGTAAAGCTGAAAATTCCTTGTTAATTTATTCAAACAAGCGTATTATGGTAGTGGTCACCAGTATGCTTGATGAAATAATGCTGGACATTCGGATCAAGGAAAAGTTTTCTTTTTCAGTCTTCGTGAGAACAAGCCACCACTGGTAGCACTGTGCACCGGTGAGCGGGTGTTTCCGAGACCACTACTTTCACGATCGCCGTCAGAATCGGATTCTGACGATGAAGAAACGTATCGTACTAAACGTCACGTTAGGGAACTGGACAATTCGCTACAGCTGTGGTCATTTGAACCTTGCCCATAGAAATACAATAAAACTTAACGATATTGTGCTTCACACGGTCTATCAGAAGTCGGCTTCTGTGAGACAGGGAATTTTTAAACAATACACCCCATCCTCGCGATCCTCACTCCCCACTAGAATCAGTACGACAGACCGACTACAACTCGTTTTCCTGACGATACACCAGTCATGGCGGACAGCAGCAGAGCAGAAACTTAATTTTTTCAAAATTCCCGCGACCACTGCGGTCAATGCCTACGCATTTAGAAACGCAGTTACGTCCCCGACTTTCATTCAGGAATTCCCCAGCTATGGTGCGGTCTGCTTTAAGATGCTCCCCATCATTAGTTTTTCTTAAATTCACCGACACATCACAATTAGTTTAGCAGTGCACGGTCACACGCCACCTCGACTGCGTTTATCAGCCAAATATGTGCTTCTTTTCTATAAACCAGCTACCGCAAATTTATAGTATGGGTCTAGCAATAATAGGAAGTCAGTTCCAACAAGTAATGTAGGCAGTGGGATGGGAACACTATTGGTGGGTGACAGAAGGTTATAACTTATGATTAGATCCGATGAGAGGCCATGGAATAGGGAAGTCGCCAAATGCAAAGCGCTGATCGCAGCTACAGTAAGAAGACAATGTCAATATGCGATGTGTGGTGTGAGGCTGGGGCACCCTTGCTGGCACACAAAGAGTGATCATAGCTGTTAGGAACTGATAACGAGTATCAGCGTCATCTACCCTCTTCGAGGCGCTATTGGTTTCACACCGCCATGCTGACCCGGTGAAGCCGGCCCGGCACACAAGAAGGACGAGCACTCCGCGTAGCTGGGCGACCCGACTGGTTTCCTATAAATATCGAGTATCGAGCGGTAACAATAAATGTGAGGTAATGGTACTCTTACCGCGCGCGCGGTACGGAGGCCGCTGGTACCAGATTCGTGTGGAAGGATGGGAAAATTGACTTGAACATCGACTACTCTTTGTAGTTCATATCGCGAATTTCTTCCCAACATGGTGTAGGATGGGTAATTTGTGGGATATTTTCATTTGAGACGACTGTCACATGTCATATCTCGGACAAAGACATACTGGATCACTTGAGTGCTCCCACTTGCACTTGGAAAAGTACATACTGTACTGTTTTTTGCTCCATCTGCAGTTTTTAAGGTACACGCTGCTTGCATCTCGAACTAGCAGCCGTAAGTTGTGGGATTGCCATCCTCATCTCCGGTATTAGGGATGTAAATCAGACCAATATCGATGCAGGTTAGATCAAGGAACGGGCATACTGAAGCGGATAAGGAGTTTTTAAACACGCACAATGCCAAATGGCAGAGGACTTCGTCAATAAAGTGCATGTCGCTACCCCCTAATTCCTGAAATTAAAGATCAGTACATATGAACTCGTCCGCTGACTCGCGGATCCTTCCTCACGAACGCCTCCTAAACGTTTCCGGTTATTTTCAGAGTAGCTGCAGTGCCGAGAATGGTGAAATCACTTGGATAGGGAGTAGTTGAAGACACAATTGTGATAAGGATGTTATCGTGCCCCATAAAGTGAGACCCATTTTCATATTCATTCGAATGCCAGCCGGCCTTTCATGATAGAATTAGTGATGGTGAGTTCACTAGAATCTTGAATCAACGGAACAAAGCCTACAGCACTTCCAAATATCCGTGCCTTTTACTGCAGCCGATGTTATGTGTTTTTGGATCAATAAGCTTCGTGAGTTTGTGTGTTTCTCCAAGGGAAGAAAGAAGTGTTGGGCGTATGCCAATTTCGGTAGCTACGTTGATTCGCTTCATATACCTCTGAGCATGTTCGAATCGCTTTTACTCGCCTGTGCCAATTTTTCAGAGAAACCAGTTCCAAAGATATGAGCCACCCGCGACGTCCACATCAGGATCAGCTTCAAAGTCGAAGGAGCAAGGAAAGATGGTAGCAAGTCGCGACAAAGTTGCACGAGTAGGAAGTGTCGAGAAGGTGGCGGACCCCTCACGCGCCAAGAAAATCAATGAGGACAAGACTGGTGCAAAAGTCGACACGGATAAGAGAAATGGTTCCACACAGGCGAGAAATAAGAAATCTATAATGACGGCGGACGGGAAAGTGGTTGGGTCACCTATGATGAAAGAGCCTGGCAAGATTGAAAAGCCAGGGCCGAATAAAAGCAAGGAGAAGGAACAGAACAAAATTATGGAGAAGCCGATAAAGAATTCAGGTGAAGAACATCAAGCGGGTTCACCAAGTAGGTTTTGCAGTGCTCCATGTTGCCTCTTTTTTATTAGGTTTTTGTGACAATTAGAGCTTATTTGCAAAGAGACTTCGAAGTATTTGTAAATAGCTGAAAGGAAAGCACATGTGCCGATCCGCGGAGCAGGAGAATAGGAGATTTGCCGTTTTTGAAAAATGCATTGAAATTGTTGGATACGTGCAGGTCACATCATCCACATGAATGAAATTGCAGTGTCACGCTGCGCTCATACCGTGCGACGTAATCGTCAAGTCGACGTAACCGACGTTTTCGACGAAAGTGACGAAAGCTGCGTAACCGACGAAACCGACGACTACTTCGCAAACATTAGATACGTATCGATTATCGAAATCGACGAAACTTACGATTCCGGCGACTGGGCCAATAATAAGCTTTTTGTAAATGCTTTTCCCCCATAACTATTATCACATCACTTTTATTTCCTTTTCGTTTGTTAACATTTTCCCTATTTCCTTCAATCCTCTTAAAGACACATAGTACGCTCACACACATTGAGGGTGTATGAGACTATCAGCCCCTCAGCTGACGATGTGGTCCCCCGCCCAAACATGCCCAGGAATGGGAGCCCGATACAGGACCGTGAAAACACGCTATATTCTTCATGCTCCGCCTTACAGCTTTTTGCGGGCAGCAATTCCCGTCCTTCATAACATCCGTCGCAAGCGCGCGTGTCGCGTGCGGCTCCTTGGCACTTTGCCAAGTCCTTTAATTGCGCTTTCAAATACAAGTAAAACGCAATTTCCTGATGCCGATAACATTGGAGGTGCTGCAATATAAGAACAGAAGATGATGACGAGGGTCAGAACTCAAAAGCAACAACTGTGCCACTTCTGCAACATCCCTCGCAGGCCGGTCCATAGTACAAAATGAAAAATAAAAACGGCATTACTCGTTAGTTTAATACGAGCAAAACGCAATTTCCTGATGCGAATAAAATTTGAGGTGGACCCCATGCTTCAAAAACCATGTATAAGGAGATGAAGATGACACAGGTTAGAAATGAAGCACAACGATGTAAATGTAAATAAAACAAAAATGAAAAAAAATCAAGGAAAGGCAAATTAGTAAGAATCGCCTGTAAATTTCTACGATCCGGCGCGAATCCAGCGCCAAAGCCATAGAAATACTTAGAACAAACGAGTGGGACGCTTGGGCTGTTTTTATTCTCATGTTTTGTGGGAATGCGCGGCCTCTGATGGATACTGCAGATGCAGCTGAGTTGCTCGTGAGTTCTGGCCCTCGCAATCATCTTCTGTTCTTATTTTGTAGCGCCTCCAATGTTATCCGCATCAGGAAATTGCGTTTTAGTCGTATTTGAAAGCGCAATTAAAGGACTTGGCAAAGTGCCAAGGAGCCGCACGCGACGCGCGCGCTTACGACGGATGTCACGAAGGACGGGAATCTGCGCCGCAAAAAAGTATAAGGCGGAGCATGAAGGAATTAGCTGTTTTTAGCAAGTTGTCCTTTACCTCCATTCCTGGGCATGTTTGGGCTGGGGGACCACGACACATCGACAGCTGGGGGGCTGATAGTCTCATACACCCTCAATGTGTCTGAACGTACCATGTGTCTTTAAGTGACCTTACAACCTACCTTCTTCACAGTTTTCGAGAGAAATACCATGACAATTGACACGTGGCTCACGTGGAATCGATGTGGTTCCCGGTATAGTATATAGTACTATAGTATATAGTAATAGTCTATAGCATGTAGTAATCGAGAAAATCATCAATGAAAAATTTTTTGGGAAATTTCGCAGTTGAAGCAAGATAAGGAGGGAGCCCAGTAATTGGGAGTGGGGACGTCCTGGAGGTGGTAACATTCGAGCTCTCCGTGCGACACACGCTTTGAAGTGTACAATAATGTCAAGTTCTCATTTTCAGTGCCACCCATGACTCTGCAGTTATGCCTCTTCCGCGTGTTAAGGGCTCATGCGCACTAACTCAATTTTACCCATTCTGATGTCGCAACTGCGGTCTCTAATGATATGGTGCAGCCTCACGGTTAAAAGTCTGTAGTACGCAAGAGTGACCAGGTATTTGTAGATAATGACTGATACTGGGCTTTTTCAACTCATTTGCAATGCACACGTGTTGCCAGTTGGGCATTGCCATATCACTCGATCCGTATCTAATGTTCTGGATTGCCACCGGATCCTGCCGACGCACCCTTTTATGACTAACTGATTGATAGGTGTAAGCCATAGGCAATATTAAGACATGTGATTGTGACCCGTAATTAAATGGTTAGATACTCGATGCGTGGCCTGTCCTGCATTGAGAGGCACACCTAGATAGAGTCAGCATTCTACCACCGACCGTACAACTGAGCAGTCGACTCCAACGACTGCCAAAATATCTACCAACACATCTAATCTCGCGAAGTAGTCGGTGTCGTCGCTTACGCAGCTTTCGTCGGTAACGCAGCTGTCGTCGGAAACGTCGCTCGTCGTCGAATCGATAGGTATCTGTAGTGTAGTTCGCTGCGGACGGTTGGGCGTGTCAGTGCGGCTGCGTTTGGCGCGGTGCCAAACTCGTTCTCCATCAGCTGTTGAAGCGGGCAAGCGAAAATACTGTATCATATCCTTCGTATAATTCGTTTTCTACCACTTTTTGTCGCATGAGCGTTTCAACAAGAAGGCAGAGAATGGCTTCGACAGTGAGAACACTACTGCCTGACACGCCCAACCCACTGCAGTGAACTAAAGTGTAATCTTCGCGGAGTAGTCGTCGGTTACGCAGCTTTCGTCAGTTACACAGCTTTCGTCGGTTTCGTCGGCTACGTCGGATCAATATATATTTCGTCATCGTGAAGTTGTCGCAGAAAACGTCGGTTAAGTAGTTTTCGTCGGTTACGTCGACGTTGACGACGCCGTCGCACGGTATGAACGCAGCCTCAGTACAACCCCAAGTATAGTTACGATACGATGCCTCTCTCAAGAGCCATCGCTTCCACACCAACACATTCGCCTCACACTCATATTTAACCGAGGTGTTTTTGCTGTCTAGCAGGGGAAGTTGGGGGGGGGGGCGGAGAGAAGCACCTCCAATCGCCTACAGAAATAGCAATTTAGCTCGTCGTCGACTTGATACAGGGTCTCTGTAAATATGGTAAAAAAAATTGTTGTAGCCAACATGTATAGCTAGTACACGTGATCAGCTGATTTTATCTGTTAATGTGAGCGTAAATAATTAGCGTCCATTAATTTGGTTGCAAGTTGCGTTCAAAGGTGATGAAGTTGATGTGACGGCACATTACGGTATTTGTATTGCAGGTCATAGCAACGGAAGGGTGTCAGTTCTAGCAAATATCTTAGAAAGTGGGATTGGAACGCTGACAAAAAATTTCGAAAAGTGATCGCTAACCACCAAACTTTAAAGATCTCTCAAAAGTGAATGCCGAGTGATGCTTGTTATTAAAGCTGCGCTCATTCCTGGCTGTTGGAGTGCATTTAGACTGTGTGATCCAAACTCCCGAGCGATCTGATCGTGGGATCCAAGCAATCGGATCGCGAAGTGTGAATGCGTTCTCACGTAGCTGCGACCGACGTAATCGACGTAACAGCCATAATAGGCGATTACTCTCACTATCAGAAGATAAGATACGCAGACGATTTCAAGTCGATTACGTGGTGTACGTCGCTTATGGAGATTATAACAAAATGAAGTATAGTCTAGTTCGCTGTGGACGAAGGGGCGTGTCCAGATAGATAAATCTGGAGCGATGTCAACCCCGTTCTCCATCAGTTGTTGCAAGGCGCAGGTGCAGCATGTTGTCGGTATCACTTGTTTTCTACCAATTGTTGTCGTCTAACAAGCTTCAAAAACAGGCAAAAAAGGGAGTTTGGCACCGCGGCCCACTCATACCGCCTGACACGCCCCTTCGTCAGCAGCGAACTAGAGTATACGGAAGCACGCACAACGCGCCTCATGGTATGGAGTATATAGAAATGTGCCGCCAGTTGTCAGTATTTATAACGAAACTCCAGTGATGAATCCTTTTGTTCCTCGTTTTCAGAATCCCCAGCTTCTGGTAGAGCACCTGTGCAATCGGATTTAGCATTGCTGGCTGCGGCGGAAAAGATGGGTCCGTATCATTCAGAAGTCATTGCAAGTTCTGTTTGGGAAATGGCGTTTGATTATAGCAACGGAAAAAGCCGATTATGACACTTTTGGTCCTCCTGGAAAACATCGCAAACAGAAGAGAAAAGGCAAATAATCTGTTGATGAAACCATAATTGTTTTAATATTTGAAGAATTTAGCGTCGTATTAACTGAGTCACTAAACCATACTGTCTAAGTATCCATAGAACAATAAACTTTTCACGAGTAAATTTGACAGAGCTCTTTTCATGTGGTGGTTGGCTAAAGTGCTCCATATCTCTGGTGTATGTGAAGCATCACGGGATGACCGTAGAAGACGGATGCCGAAACATTTGGTACCAAGCGGCCAACTCGCATGAAGCATCAGGGGATGACCGTAGAAGACGGATCCCGAAACATTTGGTACCAAGCGGCCAACTCGCAGACTCCCCTAGGAGGCGCGCAGAAGCTGTCTTCCGTTCCTTATGCAGATCTTATCCGACGCTCTGAGGGACATGCCGAAAAACCAATGAAAAGTGTAAATTATACTACGAGAAATATCCTGAGGCGGGTCCCGCAAGCTCCTTTCATGAACGCCTATGTTTCAGAAAAGCGCCTATGTTTCAGAAAAGGAGTCGGAAAAATAATGGAAGTATAAGCATGATTCGTAAAGATAAATAAAACTGTCCTCGCGTAAGGGATCCGAGCCCTTGCGGGTGGTGCTTCCATGCTTTCCAAAGATGGCGTGGAAGGGGCCCCAATGAAGGTCAGAGGACTAGTTAAGGAATCTCAGCGACTTGGCCCCTCCCTACCCCAACGAAGATACTCTTTCTCGCGAGCTCCCCCACATCTGCTGTTCTCTCGCTTTTGTCGGTGTATCTCCTCAGCTAAAAATCCTCAAAAAAAGGAATCCTACTAAGGCTCGAAGCGTGCGGGAAAGGGGATTCCTACGAATCCTCGGAGCCCGCTGGAAAGGGATTTGAGCGCGATCCAGAGCCAATGCGGCAGGGGATTGATTGATCGCGAGATCTAGAGCGAAAGAGGATCTCTGCCGGATCCGAGCCCCTTGCAAATGGTGATTCCATGCTTTCCGAAAATGGCGTGGAAGGGACCCCATTGAAGGTCACAGAATGCGTCAAGGTAATCTTAGCGACTTTCAGGACGCCACCCCAATGAGGGTACCCTTTCTTGCGAGCTCGCCCACATCTGTTGTTCTCTTCGCTTCCATCGGTGTTTCCTCTTAAGTAAGAATCCTTGCAGAAGGATATTCCCCCAACACTGGGAAGGGGATTTCTACGAGTTCTCGGAGCCTGCTGGAAAGGGATTTGAGCGCGATCCAGAGCCAAGGCGGCAGGGGATTGATTGATCGCGAGATCCAGAGAGAAAGAGGATCTCCGACGGATCCGAGCCCTTGCAAATGGTGATTCCATGCTTTCCAAAGATGGCGTGGAAGGGACCCCATTGAAGGTCACAGAATGCGTCAAGGTAATCTTAGCGACTTTTAAGACCCCACCCCAATGAGGGTACCCTTTCTTGCGAGCTCCCCCACATCTGCTGTTCTCTTCGCTTCCATCGGTGTTTCCTCTTAAGTAAGAATCCTCGCAGAAGGGGATTCCCCCAAAGCTCTGAGTCCACCGGAAAGGGATTCGGCTCGAAGCCTGCTGGAAAGGGATTTGAGCGCGATCCAGAGCCAAGGCGGTAGGGGATTGATTGATCGCCAGATCCAGAGCGAAGGAGCATCTCTGCCTGATCCGAGCCCTTGCAGTGATCAGTGCTTTCCAAAGATGGCGTGGAAGGGACCCCATTGAAGGTTAGAGGACGCGTTGAGGAAATCTCAGCGACCAATGGGGTGCCCTTCCTTGCGAGCTCCCACATATGTGCTCTTATTGCTTTCATCGGTGTATCACCTTAGGTAATAATCCTTGCAAAAGGAGAATTATCAAGGCTTGAAGCCCGTGGAAAGGAGGATGCCTCCTGGCGACTTTGAGACCCCTCCCCAATGAGGGTACCCTTCCAGCTCCCACATCTGCTGCTCTCATCGCTTCCATCGGTGTTTCCTCTTAGGAAGAATTCTCGCAGAAGGGGATTCCTCCCAAAGCTCGAAGCCCACTGGAAAGGGATTCCTTCCAAGGCTCGGAGCCTGCTGGAAAGGGAATTTGAGTGCGGTCCAGAGCCAGTGCGGTAGGCGATCTGACTGATAGCGAGACCCAGGGCGGAAGATAACCTCAGCCGGATCCAAGCACTTGCAAATGGTGATTCCATGTATTCCAAAGGTGAAAGGACCTCACTGAAGGTCAGAGGATGCGTTAAAGACACATGGTACGATCACTCAGCTGTCAAAGCGTAGCGATTTCCCCGTCCCAACTTGCGCGGCAATGGAGATACAGGACCGTGAAACACGCTAATTCGTCCATGCTCCACCCAGTGCCGTTGCGGCGGAGAATCCCTTTATGCTAACAGCCGTTCCGCGCGGCTCGTGTCGCGCGCGGCGTTCTTGGCGCTTTTCCAAGTCCTGTAGTTGCTCTTTAGAATACAAGTAAAACACAATTTCCTGATGCGCATAACTTTTGAGGTGCTGCAAAATAAGAACCGAAGATGATGACGAGGGCCAGAACTGAAGAGCAACTGCGCTGCTTCTGCAATATCCCTCGGAGGCCGCGCAATCCCACAAAACATGAAAATGGAAACGGCCTAAGCGTCCCACTCCTTAGTTTAAAGCATTTTTATGGCTTTGGAGCCGGAATCGCGTCGATTTGCAGGAATTTACATGCGATTCGAATTAATTTGCATTTCTTTGATTTTTCATTTTTTTTAATTTACATCTACATTCGTTATTCTTCACTTCTACACTTCACTTTGTCATCTTCATCAACCCAGAGAGGAAACCGCGAGAATACAGCAGTCAAGAGGGTTCTGTCGCCGCCAGAGGGAAGTTCTTGTGGAGACCAGATACGACCAGCATCGATCAAATATGACCCCTGTCCTGAACAACCAAGAAGTCCCTCCCGTTGATGGAATTCTTTTAATGATGCTGTATCCTGCTGGAAATGGTGCAGGATGTTAGACAGAGTACTTCCAGAGTGAACAGGCTGATGAAAAAATAAGAAAGTAGTAAAAAGTACTGTAAGAAACTCGTATAATACAAAGCTGTGAAACCTGCTTTCGCATAAATCGTTTAGGCTGACCTTGCTCCAAAAGAGATCGGTAATTAGTCAGAAGAATTAGCAGTTTTCAGGTGCGTGACAACCATAAGAGTTGATCAACTCCAAGCACTTTTTCCTTCATACCCCATGAAGGACAGTTCATGGGCTCATGTTTGCTTCATTGGAGCTCTCGAACAAAGTGTTTGAGCACCTGGAGTTTTCCATCTTTGAAGTTTTCTCAGGATTGCCCTTCTGGCAATACCTGTTCAGCAAGCTCTGAAATCCAAAGCATTCCATTTCATAATCAGCATTTGCAGCGCTGCAGTCTCTAGTCCAGGTTAGCTATGCGCTAGGCGTCTCCGAAAGCAAGAAATCTCCACTGACTTTTGAAGCTATCAATGGTAATATGTTCCCTGGTATGTTGACTTGGAAAGCACTGCCTGTTTTGTCTGTATGTTATGTGATATCAGCTTGTGTTACAAAAACCCTCGTAATGTACATATTTCTGTGGAGAAAAAACCAAACCTTTAAAAGTTAAAAGAGGGGGGGTCGTACCGAACCCCCAAAAAAGGGGGGGGGTCGTACGGGCTCGACCAAAATCCCCAACCAATGATGTGCCCTGATTGTGAGAATAGAAGAACAAAACTAGACGTGGGATTACGGTATCCCTTCGTTGTACGCAATCACACCAGAAATTGTTGGCAACTTGCCGCAGCCGGCCTGGGAAACAATGATGCTATCTAAACGAAGCCGAGGTAACCTCTTTGAATAACTTTCCCGCGCGCACTCGTTTGAATCGACTTCATTGGGGCCACTATTTTAAGAACCCTACACAACCGCCCGGACGCAGGTTCACAGGAGTTGTTGTACTCAGTTCAGATTTGTTCATCGATTCCAGTATATTCTGATTGTATCAATGATTATTGCAACTACTCAGTAATGATCAATAACTTGTAGTGACAGAGTCGACTGAGGAAGATCAACTAAAATTCTTGGCACGCCCGGAAGTTTGAAAAAGGGGACTTCAAGGGATGTACAATGCTACTGCAATCTGAATAGGGTATCTCACTGGTTTCACTAAGTTCCTCAAAACACATTGGATGTACAGCATAAGGTATTGGTGTGATGGACTACTGTAAAATTTTGCGATAGCGTTGGATGAGAATCGATGGAAAAAGACAGCAATTGAAGGGAACAATCCATGAATCCTCGACAGCTAATTACCACACTTGAAAAAGCGACAAAAGCCGAGGGAAAGAAGCGGGATAGTTCGCTCAACGAGCGACTGTTCTGTATGGTGATTAGACATCGGAATTTTCGAGGCAGAAGAGCGCTTTCCAAATCCATACTTCATGACAAGCACAGTGGAGATGGGCATTCCCTACCCTTTCGGCGCTTCCGATGATCTGAATTCGCTAAGTCGATACTGAGTTTTTCCTATGGGGCGAAACGAAACTGAAGTTGCGGCACACAGACCTGTTGGAAGAGATGCAGTGGGTCCTAGGACCAGACAGGCGGTGGGATGCATGCTATGTTCAAACACACACGCGAACTAATTTTCGACGCACGCACGTTGTTGGACGCATCAGTTGTCATATCTCATGTTTGTACTCGCATAATGCGCGTATTTTTCAGTTTGATGAGTGTCCACTTTTTCTGATATTCATTGGTGTACTGTCATTTTGAGCGTCACAACAGTAGCTACTAATGCAAGTAGACCGCCAACAGAGTAGTAGTGATTGCGAAATAGGGCGCTCCAATGAGAGCCACTCGAAGGGGTGCGCGCGGGAAAGTTATTCAAAGAGGTTACCTCGGCTTCGTTTAGATAGCATCGGAAACAATAACGCCCACAAGTGAGAGCGTTTTTATGTTGTGGACTGCACTATGCTGCGGCTGGTTTGAAGCATAAACATCCGCCAACCCAGAGGCAGTTCATTCACGTTTCCACGTAGCAGTACTCTTCCCCATTCCAGCTGCATTTAAAACGTTGGGGTTGCATTATTGATGGATTCACCTTTTTTCGATTTTGTTCGTTCACCAAAGCGGCTTGTGAGGAATTGCATCATGAATCTATATCTAACAAAGATTTGTTGTTGTTCTCCTAAACTCAGCGGTTTTTTCCGCTGAGAGCTCTCTAAAACTGAGCGAGTAAAAAGTGTCTCCAAACACACAGTCAAATGGAAATTTTCGCCCGTCGGACATCTAACAAATAGCTCTTGTAACGTTCTCCACAGAATATCGAAGAGAAGTTGTAGATATCTTCCTGTGCTGAAATCCAACGCTGAGTTGCAGAACTTCTAAAAACGGCGGCACCCGGTCCCTAAAAAAACAGGAGATGCAGTTGTTGTGCTCAAGTTTCCGGTTGCACCTCAGGTTTCATGTGTTTGCTAATCGAAGCAGAAGCAGATCTCGAAAATATTAATTATGATTACGCTTAAAAGCTATAGTCTCGCAAAAAAACGCTCTTTTCAAAATCCTAATTCAAATGAAGCAAAAGAGACGCGTGCTCCCGCAACGAAGTGGATGACTTGCGCCCGTAAAACTCGTCCGGCATTTTTCTGGCTGTAGGTTCAAGCGACAGTGTTTTAGAGCATGAGCAAGGCAAAGCAAATTATGACTGTCGGGCCGAACGCCTCAACCACTCTATTGTGTGGCGCCTATTTGGTCGAACTTTGGTTAGATTAGGGAGAAGCGCGTAATGAAACAGCCCTTCTGATGTCCCTTACGTTAAAGGCAATTCCCGCGACCACACTTCATCGGTAATACAGTTCAGAAATAGGATTGCCTTGTGATTGTTGACTTATCGAAGAGAAGGAACCACGAACAAGCGCCCGCAATGAGACCCTCTTTATTTCAATTGATCACGATCACCGGACGAGCGTAAGGTGGTCAAGTCGATTGTGGATTGAAAAAGGGGCGATACACTGTTAAGACACGAGAGAGGCCAGGGATGGGCGAGAGAGCGCAATGGCACTGTCACAACGACACGGTCACAGGAGGCCAGAGCCTATCGGGCGCCGGTGGGCCTAAAACAAGAGCGTTGTGCGTTTTGCTTGCTGTTTTTCAATTTTTAAAAGCAGCATATCCTCTACTGTTGCCTGCTTGATCATCATGCACGTTTATGAGGTTCTAGCCTTAATTTACGAAACGTGCCTTTGATCAAGTGATTCATCAGTCCATATTGTGTTCATCTTTATGTACTTCACTAGTTCTCTTTGCAGACATAGAGTAAAAAAAAGCTCCAGATGCAAGTTTTTCTTTTTTCGTAACGTGAAAACCGGTTTGTTACCATTAAGGTGACGCCAATATCGTTCTTAGATGTCGCCACGATAGCTGTGGGATAGAAATTGTAGTTGCGTACTTTACAGTACGGTAACTTCAGTAGGCGAACAATCGTACACCGTACCCTATAAGGAACCGTAAATGAATGTGGGTGCACACTAAACACACCATCTCACAGCAACAGCTCGGAATTGCCTAGATAACGTGTGGTTGCTATCCCATCGAGCATCTTTTTGTACGTTTGAAAAGAATAGTATAGTTATCGATCCATCGTTTCTAGCGTCGATCGACACCTACACTAGACTTTTCGCTAACATTCCGCTGAAGATTTAAAACGCCAGGTCGATAGCTAACAATCCTTCTCATTCAAAACGCTGGAAACGCAAGCGAGAATCGTGAGCGCAGCTCACCGCAACCCAGTTCTAGTAGTTTTGGTAGTTTTGTCTTGTTTCTCGATCTCGGTCTGTTTAGGTTTTAGAAACAACACGACTGCATCGGAATGGGGAGCTGTTCGCCTTCCAGTTTAGTGAACGAATGTGTCCCACTATGGACAACTTATTCTCCTCATTTCATCACCACTCCTAGAATCCCTAGAGTAGTTCAGGTTTCAACTGCGAGCTTATTCTTGAAGCTGTGAATAGGGCTGACTATGGAGCTCGCACTCGTACTGTATTTCGTTCAGAAAAACTATGCTTTCATCATTCCTGGCATCGCACGAAACAGCAGTAGCACCAACGAAAGCAAGCAGGCAGTGGTAGGCACACAACAAGGAGGCTATACTGTCATCAGATACATTTACAAGAATGTGAATAACTGAAACCACTACTCGACATGAAAAGAAGCAGGGCATTTATCACTGAATGAATGCGGGACCTGTTAAGGAGAACACATGCAAAACTATGTTGTTCTAGCAATTTAATCAATTTCGGACGAGTTGACACTCGTTCATTCTCGAAAAATCCGTCCAGATAAAGGTGCCTCAGTATAGTGCGAAACCCACTGCAGTGTCATGAGACATTCTGACCCAAACGCGGACCTATTATTTTATGAAACCCAATTATACAAGCACATTTATAACTAGAAAAATGATGCATTGAAGCATCCAACGGTATATAGATCTACGAACACATTCCTTCAATCGTCCTAATTCTCCTTCTCTCCCGCTGATAAGTTCTAATTCCTTTCGATATCCTTCCGCATCACAACACTTACGTCCCCTAGGCTATTTCGCAACGCTGTTGTCGTGAGATACTGTGTTTGGTGTGCATAGGAATTATTTTACGGCTCATCTTGAGCCGGTGTACGATTTGTTCGCCTAACTGAGAAGTTACGTACTGACGTACTGTTTTGAGGCACCGAGTGTTGATTTTCATACCACCAACGTGAACATAATTTATTTCTTCTTATCCGACGCATTCGATGATTTTCATCTATTCGCTGCTAACCCGGGGGTGTTCTTTTTAACACAATTCTTTTCAATCTTTGCTCGTCTTTAACTCCGTTCCCTTTGAGACTTCACAACGTATTCGAATCGTCATCACAGTTCTTTCGCTATTCTCTTGAGGTCTCGGGTTTGGCATAGACCAAACAAGAACCAGCCGTAGGCATTTTTTTTAAAGGTTTTGGGGAGTAGTCTTGAACCTGTTGAAGAGCTTCGGTGTAATGCTGGTCCATTCTCCGCACAAGGAACTGGCTACCCGTCCTTTTGTCCCAGACCTGGAGCAGCTGCCCTGGGTTGTTTGCTTGTGCGCACCCTTCAGCCGTCTCTGCATGAGAAAAGTCTGATAAAGTTGGTGGATAAGAAGCTCGTAAGGCTGCGTTTCATTACATTGATGCAGGAAATGCCGAACGCTACGTGAATGTGCCAGAAACTGGGCGGAATTTTGCACGACTTGTGGAATTCCGCAGAAGGCCTGCGGACTTGCCAGGAAAGATGAAAGTATTTCTATCGATTTCGAAACGTCGTGGAATATTGCAGTAAGGTGCGCGAGGATTTGCAGGAATGGCGATGGACTCGATCGCATCCCTATCCCGTTCTTTTGTCGTAATTCTGGCATGTCTGCGAATCCGCACGACGACCAGGGAAGGATACCAATCGATCCCTATCAAATTCTTTTGTCCTTCATTTCTGGCATGTCGGCAATTCTGCGAAATTTTGAAGAAGTGCCAGTCTTGCAGACTGGATACGTATATTATTCCTTTCTGGTAAATTTCCGTCCAGTTCTGCATATTCCGCAATTTCTGTATCCATGTATGAACGCGCCTAATTTACAAGAGTTTCTAGTGGAGTTTGGGGTTCGTCTCGTAGTCCTCAAGAATATTGCATCCCAAAATGTCTCACCTCACTGAGTGTTTCCATTTTCATACATTCATTAGTTTCCTGTTTGTCTAAGTGATGTGACGAGCTGCTGCTTTGTGACGATTCACCTTCTGCGCCATAGGCCGCGTTCATAGCTTCCGTTCGTAAAGAAATGCAGAAATGCGGAAAATGCAGAAGTGCGGAATCTGCAGAAAAGCAGTAGATATGTATCGACTTGAAGAAATGCAGAAATTCCGAAACTGCAGACGTGCGGAAAGTGCAGAAATGACGAAAAGCATTACATGCGTATCGACCTGAATATATGCAGAAATGCCGAGAGTGAAGAAATCTGGAATCTGCAGAAATGCCGAAGGTGAAGAAGTGCGGAATCTGCAGAATTGACGAAAAGCAATTCATACGTATTGATTTTCCGCACTTTGGGCATCTCTGCAGATTCCGCACTTCTTCACTTTCGGCATTTCTGCATTTCTTCAGATCGATACGTATGTGATGCTTTTCGTCATTTCTGCACTTTCCGCACTTCTGCACTTTCGGCATTTCTGCATTTTTTCACGAACGCAATTTATGAACGCGGCCTTATCAGCCAGCTGCCGCCATGCTCGTAATCTGGTTTGAGTTCATTTTGCTTCTTTCGCTTACCTCTTACCGCTGTGTGTTATAGATGGATCGACCAGTGCTCTTGTAACTGATTCAGTTGTAGCGAACAGTCGTGAAGCCGAACGATCTCCTCCGCTGGGCCTATCATGCCCCTTTTTGATCTTCGATCCAGCAGTCATGGTTTGTGGCATTCCCAATCGTTTTATCACTTTGCATTGACATTCACTGGGTGTTGCGAATTTCAAGACCCTAATTTTCTCCCAACTTTTTGATTATTTGGCAGTTTTTTCTTATTATGTTTCTGAATTTATGTATATAAAGGGGTCGTGCCAAGCTCACCATTCACACCTCTCCCAACGTTCTTCCCCCTTTCTTCTTTTTCTGCATCGTCCTTCAATGTTTTCTTTCCACAGCTTATTGTAAGCAAAACAAGAATTTCAGTGGAAAAGGACAAAAAAAAGATGAAAACCAACTGGCTGCCGCATGACTGAGCATGATTGCCATGGTAGACGAGTACATGGAACAGAAATGATCATTCAGTAAGGAACAATCGACTCACAGAAGTACTTAGGCGTAAAACAAAAGGCAACACCGCACGCGGCTACAGGCTCAGATCTTATTTGACACGTTTTACGTGAAAAAGTCTTGTGGTGGATTTGTCACGTTGCTGAACGTCTTGAGCTTGTAGACTGGAATCTATGATCCTGACCAGTGGCTTTATTTTTTTTGATGCGATGAATTGAACCTTCCTTTAGTCATAGACAAACACCACAAGTGTAGACTTCGTTAGCAACAAAGAACAGTGCTTTTCTTTACGCAGTACAAGAAGATTTTCAGCGTTACAACCCGCGGAGGCTGTTTCATAGCTAATGCGCATCGGGAGGCTGTTTCATAGCTAATGCGCATCGAATAAGGTCTGAATCAGCAGCATGCAGTACCACATTTTGCTTTAACCTTGAATTCTTCTGTGACGGTTGTTTCCTGTTGAACAGTTCTGCATAGATGAAGCGTCGGCAATCGGAAGATGTTGGTAAACATTGTCATTAGCAGCATTCATAACTCGACCCCCGAAAAGTCCAAACATTTGCCCCTTTAGCCCACTGATTGATTTGTCTCATTTTTTGAGATGTGTCGAACACAGTGTGAAAAGGTTCATAGATATAATGTAACTTTCATGACCTGCTTATTTAATAACCTTTTGTCGAATTTCTTTTGGTCCCACACGTCGTACAGTGGGAAATTTCCAGCGGGGAAGAGGATTAATTGGTATGAAGGAGATCGTATTTAATCAGAATTTTTTTATTGTTGAGTTTTCCTGTTTCAATGGCGCTGTCCACATGGTTGAGATAGTTCCAATGGGGGGGGGGGGAGCGGGTCGTATCTTCTCGTCAGTGAGAGAGGGAAGAGGGTCGTATTTGCCTTTGAAATTTTCACCAAGGGATTTCCGCCTTTTTGAGGTTTTTCCGTTTCCACTTCTCCCATCGACTGCGAAATGTTGGAGAAAAACTCCGATTTTAAGAAGGATTTTGAGAATAATTCGGGGAATCTTGGAAAATGTGGTGGCAACAAAATGGGAAAAGTTACCAAGATAGTAGGTAGAATGGGAAGAGGAGGGTCGTGGCAGAGGACTAAATTTGGGGAGGCGTCGTATTGTGCGCTTTTTCCCCTGCAGCAGGACGTGCTCTGGACTCGGAACTTTTTTTAGCATTGGCTTACTTTGTGTTCCTTTCGGTTAGATTTATTGTGCCTTTTATTAACTAGTATCACCCTTTTTGTATCTTCAACGACAACATCTGTTTTCTTTCTATTGCGCCATAGCCAGTTGGGTTTTTTTATTAGCTCGTTTTATCGAACTTTTTACATTCAGGCAGAAATAAATAGTGACACTTGGGTTAGAAGATTAATAACATTTCCCTGCTTTATCTCAAGATGTAACAAAAAGTGAACTAGCTTGCGTTCTTTCACAACACGAGAACATTTCATTGCCCCATCCAATCCTTTGTGAATACCCTATGCTTGAGCTCTCTACGTGCTGTCGGCCCCTTCGCAACGTTCTGTTGGGCCGCGTTCATAGCTAGCGACCGTGAAGAAATGCAGAAATGCGGAAACTGCAGAAGTGCGGAAGTGCGGAATCTGCAGAAATGACGAAAAGCATTAGATAGTATCGATTTGAAGAAATGCAGAAATGCCGAAACTGCAGAAGTGCGGAAAGTGCAGAAATGCCGAAAAACATTACATACTTATCGATCTGAAGAAATGCCGAAAGTGAAGAAGTGCAGAATCTGCAGAAATGCCGAAAGTGAAGAGGTGCGGAATCTGCGAAAATGCAGAAAGTGCGGAAAATCGATACGTATCGGTTGCTTTTCGTCATTTCTGCAGATTCCGCACTTCTGCAATTTCCGCACTTCTGCAGTTTCGGCATTTCTGCATATCTTCAAATCGATATGTATATATTGCTTTTCGTCATCTGTGTACTTTCCGCACTTCTGCAGTTTCCGCATTTCAGCATTTCTTGAAGTCGATATGTATTCTATGTTTTTCGTCATTTCTGCACTTTCCGCACTTCTGCAGTTCTCGCATTTCTGCATTTCTTCAAGTCGATATGTATACAATGTTTTTCGTCATTTGCGCAGATTCCGCTTTTCTTCATTACTGCATTTCTGCATTTCTTCATGGTCGCAAGCTATGAATGCGACCTTATTCTGCTGCTGAGTGTGTTGCTCTGTTGTTCTGTTCCAGTGGCCCGCAGTCCATGTTATGTATGCTTCAGTTTGAATAGAAGTGTGATTTAGTATTTGTATGCATTATTCGGGGAGATATCCACTTTGGATCCAACAAACTCTACTTAATGCCTTTTGCTTTGTGCTTCGCTGAAAGAAGTGCAAAGAGATTGTGATAGAGCTAACTATAGAAATGTTATTTTGAAAAATCATGACCCCCATAGGATCCTAAATTGATGTGAAAAAGAAACGTTTGGTTTGAGACGGAGACG